>VDFB02388136.1:0-89718 GCA_007258455.2 Sequoia sempervirens | reverse complement strand
ATTCAACATTGGTTCTTGTGCCTTCCTAGGCTATCTGGACCCCATTTTAGTGTTTTAAAGTGTATTTAATCACACTTTCACATTGAATTCTATGTCCCAATTCCTAATTGACTTTTACATTATCACTAATACGCCCCTATTAACCCATATTCTACATCCAGAGGCTTAATTTAATGAAATACCTGACATAGTCACCATTTGAACCTTATTTATTAACTTCCTAGCATCCTAGCTATCAAAATGGACCCTATGGGACCCATTTGCTATCCATGGAGAATCAGTCCCATCCAAGTGGGACCCATTTTCAATGGGTGGCGAATGAGTTCCATTTGGCCCATTTTTCACCTTTTAGCGGGAAAAGTTAAAATTTAAGTTTATTATTTTCACATGTCGTCCTTAGGGATCCAATTTTTAGGCTAATAAGGAGAATTTCCTATAAAATCACCTCTCTAAACTCTAAATAACAACCATTGTTCATTACTCATTCATCATTCTTCTATCTCCAGTCAAGAAAGTTAGGGTTTTATCTTTTCAAGTCATTAAGATATCAATTTTTAGATATTCAAGGGTAGATTCTTCATGTTTTGTAGTAGAAATTCAAGATCAATCATAATGGAAATGAAATAAACTCCATTATTGCATGTTTCATTACATTATTTCTCTAGTTTGGTTTAATTACCTAAAAGGGGTTTGACCAAGGAAAACCCCCATGCCCTAACATTTGAAATTTCTCTCTCTTGTCTTGTATGTTTCTAGTTTTAGGTCTCTTAGAAGCTTGGAAATCATTAAGAATAAGTTGCAAAGTTGTTTAGGTCTTCTCTTCATTTTCCAAGTCAAAATATCAACCGAAACTCACTTTCAGGATTAGAAATTAGAGTTTCAGAAGTAGAAACCTATAGAGAATCAAAGTGCAGACCGAGAGCTCCAAATTCCACCTTTGAATATTCAAAAATTCAAAAAGTGGAATTGTGTGAACCCTTTTTCTAGTACCTGCAAAAGAACATGAATAAAAAAGTTAGACAAGGAAATGCAAGCTAAAATAAGGATTCCCCATGAAATCCATTAACATAGCTCAAATTAGGAAAAAAATAATGAAAAACACAATGAAATAGCAAAATACATATTGAATCCTAATTAAGCAAGCAAACTCTTGATCTAATGGGGGAATTGGTGCCAATTTGATGTGAAAATTGGCCCTTTCCTAATTCCTATGATGAAATCTTGATATGTTGAAGATGATTGATCCACTTTGGTGATGAATGGTGAGAGCTCCAAGCCAAAATCTGCAATAACCTAGCTAAGAACTCAAGATTGATGAATGGAAACGGCTAAGTATTTTAGCATGGTAACTTTGCATGGATTGTGGATGGATAAATGTGGATATGAGCCCTTTATTTATAGGATTTCAAGATTGATGAATGTCTAAATTTCAGCAATGTGGGACTAACATTCATCCAATGATATGATGCCACTTGTCAAGCTATAAATGGATGATGGATGTGCAAGATTTGGGGTTTGTGCCAATAAATGCCAATATTTGAAATTCAAATTTGTTGAAATGACATGCAAGAGGGAAGGGAAAATGCAATAAATGCCACTTGGCTCAAGGCAAAGGACATGTAAGAGGTTTTAAATGCCTTGTTGGATGTACATGCTGACTTAGAATTTTGAATTCAAATTCGAGAGAATATTCCAAAAGATACCAAGAGGTGCCAGATTTAATACATGAATTAAATCTTATTTCATGTGCAACTTGCATTATCTAGAGGATGTAGATGATGAGATTAAATTAATCAAGGATTAATTGATTTAACAGGAGATTAGATGATGTGACTTATTTGACTTAGTTTTGTGGATTTATTTAAATCAAATAAGAGAGGAATATGATAAAAGGCTAATTAAATAATGATTTTGATTTATTTAATTAAAAGGGATGGTGTTAGATTAAATCAAATAAGGTTTTAATTTATTTAATTTAATGGATAGACTTTGGAGATTTAATCAAATAAATTATTATTTAGTTAAATAGGGATAATTAGATTAGATGGATTGATTTAATTAACAAGAGAGAGATTGACTCGATTAGATAAAATGACTTATTTAATTAAGAGATGAATATTGATGAATTTAATCAGATAGGGGAATTTGATTAAATGGTTAGACCGAGCGATGATTTAGGAAGAAATGATGTTAGTAAGTCAGGATCAGATGCACGATGCCAATAAGTATATTTTACGTGTCTACAAAACTCACTCACCATGTGTGGAAAATGAGTCCCACTCCAAGGTAAGATTTGGTTTTCTACATTTCTAGATACCATTTTGTCCAAAACGGGTTTCGGCCTAGTTTTATAGAACTAGGAATAATTTTCCTAGAATGGAAAATGAGACCTAATAGGAAAAATTTCCAACATTAGTAGCATTTTAAGTGTCATTTCCATCCTCCTTCAAGATCTCAGGTGCACACTTTAAGTTTCATCCTTTTCTATTTAGTTTTGCATTCATTTCTAGGTGTTTTCATTACACAATTTATTTTCAAACAAGTTGAATTTCTATAGTTTCCATTCATTAATCAATTAATCTTATTAGTTTATTGCATTCAAACATTACATCTAGGTATATTGCATCAATATTCCATCCATATTGCATTGATTTTGAGTGTAGACATGTGCATTTTGGACCTTCTTTCTCCTTTTAGGTGAAAAACCCTAGAAGTGCTAGAAAGGATTAGGAAGCCAAAATCTATGCTACACTAAAAATGGTCCAATATTGCACCTTCCACAACCTTTGAGCTTCTAATGTTCAAAACTTGAATGCAAGAGCCATGTGGCACTAGCAGGGAATGGTGTGAAAGTATATGTACTTTGGGACCTTCTCTAGGTGAGGGAAGCATTATATTGCTTGAAAATTTCAAGATAGCCATCCCACAGACCATACAATTTTCTTTTTATTAAGCATTGTCAACAATTTTCAAGCTTAAGATAGGGCTCTTTGATCCACCCTTGAATAATAATTGCATGGAGGACGTAATATCTCACATCATCTTGTACTATACTTTTGAACTAATTTGAGTCTCACCCAAATAACTACCACACAAACAAGGTACAAAAACATAGGTGATTCATATATAAGCATTTAGCTAGCCTAGGAACCCATAAGTACCACTCCCTTGAACTTGTTTGTAAATAATTTGTGCAAAATCCTCCATTTTGAGGAAATTAAATGATTTTATTTGGAGGATTTCTAGTTCCATTTTGCAAGTGTGGTTTGCTAGAGCACCTGCTGTAAAATTTGCTTCCCTATAGCATAGTGTAATTGTTACTAAATTGAAACTGTCAAGGATCTCCCAAACTAGTTTCAATATGTGAGAAATGGTCTAGTTGTTTTCCTTTCGATTCTTGCAAGAATCAATAAAGTTTAAATAATCTCCTTTAATGTGAATATTTTTTAGCTACATGTTGTGTGCTAGCTTTACACTTGCCAAGAGGTCATGCACCTCTAATACATTTTTAGTGCCCATAGGTAGCTTTAGAACCAAATCCTTTCATAACTCTCCTTTATCATTGAGGATTGCACAACCTAGCCTAGATAATCTCAGAATTTTTAGATGCACCATCAATTTTTAATTTCATGATATTTGGGGATGGGACAGACCGTTTCCTTGGTTTGGAACCTTTAAAAGAGATGGATTCTTTAACATCACATTGTCTCAACTTGACAATGAGTTGCATGGGTTTGGATTTTAAAATTCATCTTCCATTACTACCTCCAAAATTTTCCTTTCCAATTATTGAGGAAAATTTTCAAATCGAAGAAACTATTTATGAAAATTCTTTTGCTTCGCTTGAGCCAAATATTCCAAAAGTTAGTGAGGATTGGAGAACCACCCATAGTGCTTCAAAGAGAGAACCTTTATATAGTAATAACCAACTTGAAAATAATTCCAAAGTTGTGTTTGGCAAGTGGGAAAGCCAATGAAGTTTGTTTTGGGTCCAATTCTTGAATGTTTCATCAAATTTATAGTGGAACAAAAGATGATCCATTGATTCATAGTGGGATTCACACATAAAATAGTGTAATGGCTATGCTAGCCCCATCCTAGAAAGCCTACAACTAGTTAGGATCTGGTTATGAGGAGCTAACCAAGAACAAAACACCTAAAATGAAGATTTTGTCACCTCTTACACCTCTAGGGTTTTGCACCTAAAAAGAGAGAGAGACAAAGATATACACTTCATTCAAGAACAAAACCTTGATATTTCAATGCAAAGGAGATTGTCCTAAAGGCTGAAAACTAATAAAGAGGTTCACTAGTAATGCAAAACTTGGAAAATGCAAGATGTTTGAAAACACAATGTGATATGCAAACTAATTCTAAATGACTTATAAATGCAAATAAAGAAAAAAAAGAAAGCTATAAAATAGAAAGCGTGCACCTAGAAATGTGTTGAAGACTAGAAATATCTTTGAAATTCTAAAATTGCTGCCTTTTAGGCCTAGTGGGACTCATTTTCCATTTTGGGTGAATCAATCCTAGCTTTGGAAAACTATCCCAAAACAAGTTTTAGGCGGAAAGGGTATCTAAATCTACAAAGGTATCTGAAAACCACCTATAGTGGGACTCATTCACCACTATTAGGGGATGAGTCCCATTTTGTTGAAAAATGTCCCAGCCTAGGCAGAATCTTAAACTAAAACTTTGTAAGTCTCTTAAGATGGATGAAATGAGCACTTTTCTACTGATTTTATGCAAATTGGATAGATATTTTTCCCTAGATCTAAGTTTTTGTGAGTCTTGACAACTTTTCATGAAAAATTTGACAACATTTGCAACTTTATCATTTTGAAATTTTCCTTCAGTCTACAAACCTACAATCACACATTAAAGAGGGGAAATCTTGTTGATTATTAGAGGATAGGGGTTTTCCTTTGTCAAACCCATTTTAGGTAATTAAACCAAATTGATGAAATAAGATAATAAAGCATGAATATGAAGTAATGCAATTAGAAACTTTCCATGATGATGGATCTTGAATTGCTGCAACAATGGATGAAGAATATTCCCTTCAATGCCCTAGAATTGGTCTTGAAGTATTTTAACCCTTGAATGCTCTTGCAAACAAAATTCTTGAAATGCCTAGAATTCTAGAGTGATCAACTGAATAATTGGTTGAGTTATTGGGGCTATAATGAGTGTAAAAACCCTATATTTATACACAATTATGCAATAATTCCTAAAAATACATCATAGGTTGACCTTATATCTTAGAAAAGAAAAAACCACTAGAAATTTGAATTGACTTTGATTTTTGGGCCAAAAGGGACACATTCACATAAGGCATTTAAAGTGGGTTTTAGAATTTAGATGTTCTAAATGATTTTTATCAAGATTATTTTCAAAAATACACTTAAGTAAGGCTTGTAGATGAAAAATTGGGCCAATTAAAGTATAAGAAAGGTCCAATTATTAATGACAAGCCTAGAAAAGTATGAAAATTTCTTACAACACTTTACAGCATTTTGAAATAAGGCTTGGTAAATGATAAAAATAAGTTATTTAGGTGAAATATATTAATAAGATTCTAGAAAAGTGTGAAAGTGTGTTACAACACTTCACAACACTTTGGCAAGGAATCATAAAATTATTATTGATTCACAAAGGCTCAAGACCTAATGTGGATGTGTTAAGCACATTACAACACTAAATCAAGGAAAAACTAAGCCAAAATCCACAAGAAGAATGAAAATCTCCAAAGATCCATTTTTCGATGCTACATTTAGCCTCCACTTTAGTGAGAGGATGAACTTGTTTCAAAATCACACTAAAGTAGACATTCAAGAGGGGTCCAATCGTACTAATGTGGATGAAAAAGGATGAAAAAGATCAAAGGAGGTGGCCAAGCCCCCAAGATCCGAGATTATAAGTCAAACCAACATAAGCACAAAAGGACATGCACAAGGTGTATAATTTGTAGAAAAACAAGATACAAAATCATGCAATGGTAATAACTAGAAGGAAGAGAAGTACAAATGAGAAAAATTAAAAGGGTGGATCAAGCTTTGACCATTTTTCCAACATGTTGTGTTTCAGATCTAAGTTGTTTGTCCAAAAATGCATACTCACTCTGAGGTGATGAAACTCTTGGTTGTCCGTTAGGTGAGAAGCCCTAAAAGGTGAGAAACATACACTTATGACTGGTATGCGCTCACACACACACAAGTGTCTATGGGGAAATTCATGCCTTGAATTGGGCTTCTAGCTCAAACCATACCAAAGTTATACCTCTTGATAACTTTAATATGGCGCCACACAAAAATGATCTTTTATGAGGCAAGCGAAACCTTGTATGCTTGAAACTCATAGACATTGTAAACACAAAATAGTGCAAGGAATGTTCAAAAGGATTTTTCTTAGTTCATGCAAGGTCTCATCTTAGGGAAAATTGTGCTTAATATCTCCAAGAGAGGAAAAATGTGAGCTCTCATCTTAGGGAACATCATACCTAATGCTTCCAAGAGAGGACAAGTGCAAAAGGTCTCACCTTGTTTCGAAGAGAGGACAAGTGCAAGGTCTCATCCTAGGGAACATTGTATCTAATGTTTCCAAGAGAGGACAGGGAAATATCATGCTCTTGAAGGGAATTAAGCCTGATGACACCACCAAGAAAAAGATGCATCGCAAGAAGAAATAAAATTGCACAATGAAATATGAGTGTCAATGTATGCCCCCACTTTAAAGTGGTTGCTAACACCATTAGTGTGAGCAATTTCTTTAAGTTTGAAGAAGACATGAGAGCTTATTTAGAAATCCCTATACCAAGTCATATGTGCTTAGTAAGCTATGTCATAAAAAAGGTAGTATGTCACATGCCAGCCAACTTAAGGCATGTTGTCCACGTTCCAAGCTTCCTCTTATATGTTCATAAAAGGTGATTAAATATTTGAAAGAGGCAACAACAAGTGACATACGAGGACAAGGCTAACTAGCCCCTTTCCCCCACTTAGTTCAAGACAAGGGTGAGCCAAAATGATAAATGAAATGCATGCTAGAGTGAAAATCAGTATCAATTAGAGGAATTAGAAGCTCCTACATAAGGAAGAGCACCAAAATCTTTAAGGTGTTGGATTTTAATACTCAAAGCCTTACATTCATTAGTAGCATGACCATGAACTCTATGATATGCACAAAATGAATTCTTGCAATAAAATTTATTTCGAGTTCATGGAGGTAGAGATATCAAGTGATCTTGGAGGAGTGTCAACAAGATACCCTCTTGATCAATGGTAGAAGGTGTTACAATTGTTTGTGAAAAAGATACCTCTTGCTTAGTAGAAAATATCATACCTACACAGGATTCCTTAGATTGTGAGATTTTGTTCTCTCCTTTACAAGAGGGTTCAAAATCTAACGAACTCAAATCATTAGTTTTATGCAAGATGACATTGAAATTAAGCAAAGATTTTGTTGTTTGTTTCACTTCTTGCAAAGGAAAAAAACCTAGAAAACTAGTTTTTATCAATTCAGGATGCACTACTATTAAATTCGTCTTAGAAAGGTTTTTTGTGATAGTGTTGATATTAAGTGAAGGTTTGTTTATTTCTTAGATCAAAGGAAAATAACCAATACTATGAGTTTTTTCTTCCGTGTTAGGCTCTATAGGGTTGTGGATACCTTGTTCTCTAGCATCACATCCTTTTCCACTATAGCCAAGTTGTTTCATAAATTCATAACCTTTTCCATAAAGCTTTTTCATTTCTTTTAAATATGGTGGTTGTTCATGAGTGAGTTCATTGAAGTTTTTTGTGTAATTTGTTGTCCTTTTTTCTAAAGTGTTTGAGGCAGATGTTTTCGAAGGGTCTTCCAAGTTGTGTGTTCACATTCCTATTATTTTGTGTCCCTTATTTGAGTCTTTCTTTATGATCTTGTACTCACCCATGAATGGATGTTCAAAATCTAATGAACCCCAATCATCTTCTAGGAGCTTCATGATTTTCTTGATATTTTTTTCGTTTTCCTTTTGTTGCATGGGTTCCACTTGTGTAGATGGTGTTAATGTTGCCAAAATATTTTCCTTACTTTTCTCAATGTTCAAACAATTATTTGGGTCAAGGTCGGCTTCAAGTGTGTACACTTTGTTGTTGTGGATGTATTTCATTTTATGATGAATAGTAGAAGGAACCCCATTCATTGCATGAATCGAAGGTTTTCCTAAAAGAAGATTAAAGGCATGTGCAGGATCATGATGGGCTAAAAAGTGGCAATATGATGGGTATGTGGCTGGCGACTTATTTTTTACCCAAAATTGATGAAACAAAAAGGGTTTTAAAGGAGATTCCGCTTCCAACAATATAAATTATTTTTACTTTGAATTTAATAAGTAATTATTATTCATTTTCTATTCAAATTACACTAAAAGTCCTAATTGATAGATTGATTGAAAACATCTATGTTTTCAAATGGTATCACATTTTTGAATCCAAAACATGTAATATATTCTATGCTTTGCATACTATAGGATTAAAAATAAAAATTTGAATTTCATGAAGTTTTGACCAAGTTAAGGTGGTAAGACATACTAGTTTTTATATTTTTAAAAGTTGTCATAAAAATTCATAATTAATTATTTACATGGAAAAAAATTACAAGAAAATATGCATCACATCGGGACATGAGTCCTCTACTTTTATATAAAATATTATAAAAAAATATTATCAATTTATTGTGTTAGGTGGTCGACAAACACCTACTCTTATTTTTTTCCTTGAATTTAAGTACTACTACATTGAAATTTCAAATTTTCACCAAATAGATTTAAAAAAAAAAAAAAAATCTAGTAGTTTAGAAACTACATTCAATTTTCTACAAATTATATTGTTACATATTTTTGAAATAATATAGATAACTTATTCAAATTTTTATGTCAAGTTGCCTAACTTTGATTTTTCTAATTTTTTTGCCACTTAAGGGCATGTTTTTTCCATGATAATCCTACACATACCATTAAATGAAAGTTCATGAGGAATAACATGGATTTTTGTTTCCAATGTGGCCTTCCCAACTGTAATAGGTAAAGTAATCACACCAAGTGGTTTAACTTTGACATTGTCAAATCCCTTAATAGATAAAGAATCAGGTTGAATGTTTGATTTGTCAATGCCAAGCCTATCTAGAAGGGTAACACTAGACACATTAAGGGTAGAGCCAGTATCTACAAGAGTTCTCTTTATCCCTTTTCTTTTGTATTGAGATATTATTATGAAAGCTTCATTTTTTTTCACTTCCAAAGGGGTGAGTTCTCTTTGGTTGAAAAAAAATTCAGCATTTATTCCTTTGATCATGGTAGCTATGTCATTTGGTTGCACATTGGAAGGGATAGGAACTCGTTGTAAGGTTATTTGAATCATTTTGTGGCAGATAAGGGAGGCTTGAATAAGATCCCCTAATGATATCTTAGAAGGAGTATTCTTTAGTTTTTCAAAAAGATTGTACTCTTTTCCACTTTGTGGAGATAAATGAGGACCTGGTAAGATGGGGTTATGAAGAGGTAGGGATTTTGGGGTTGGTTGTTGTGGTTGAAGATTATTTCTAGTGTTATATGTATGAGCAATGGTATTATGACTTAGCTACTGCAATACATTATTCTTAGGCGGATAAGGGAAAATTTTGGGTTTATTTTGAGTTGGAGGTTTGTTAAAAGGTGGGTAAAGGAGGAGAGTTGTTAGGAGACCTGCAAAGCAAATGTTCTTGGCTGGAAACAATTGGTTCTTCCAAAATAACTTCATCACAATTAAGGGATTTATCAATGGTTGGATTGTCTTGTTTAGCAATAGTGCGGATACTAGGAGAAGGATCTATTTAATTATCCTTTTTCTCTAAGGTCTCACTCTCTGGTGCTATACTAGCTACCCTAGTAGGAGAGATTATAAGAGGCTCACCACATTCCATGGTTATTGAACCATATATTTTAATGAGATGTGAAATGCGATGTCTCTTTTACCCAATTAGGGTCTTTCACTTAATGGAAAGAGATAGATCCCACACCAAAAATCTAGGTAGTTCACTCAAATTAATGGATGTATGATGAAATTATGACTAACACAATAATTTGGATGCTACTAATTGATAAAATGGATTGATTATTAAGTGAAAACTACTTAAATGCATGTTGTTTGAAAACACATTGTGTAATGCAAAAACCACCTAGAAATGGATGAAATGGAAAGTGCGCACCTCAGATATTGAAGAAGGCTAGAAATGACATTTGAAATGCTGTTGATGCTAGAAATTTAGCCTACAAGGACTCATTCGCCATTCTAGGAAAATTAGTCGTAGTTCTATGAAACTAAGCTGAAACCCATTTCAGACAATAGGGTATCTAGAAATGTAGAAAACCCTCTTCAGGCCTAGAAATGGGACTCATTCACCACTGATGGATAATGATTCCACTTTTGAATTTTTGAAGATCCAAGAAAGGAAAATAGGAGTCTCAGTCTACACTTTGGCTTTCTACAGGTGTTTGCTTATGAAACTTTGATTTCTAAACCTGAAAGTGAGTTTTTGTTGATATTTTGACTTGTTCAATGAAGAGAAGACTTAAAAAACTTTGTAATATAACCTTCAATGATTTCTAAGCTTCCAAGGGCCATAAATTTGTAAACACACAAGACATCAGAGAGAAATGGTGAATGTTAGGGCATGGTGGTTTGCCTTCGTCAAACCCCTTTTAGGTAATTAAACCAAAAAAGAGAAATAATGTAATGAAACATGCAATAATGGAGTTTATTACCTTGATATGATGATTAACCTTGAATTTTTACAGCAATAGTGGAAGATTCAACACTTGAATGTCTTTAGAATCTTTTTTGATGACATGCAATGATAGAATCGTAACTTGCTTGACTTGATGGAGAAGAGAGATGATGAATGAGTTAATGGATGTGAATTAGGGTTTAGAGACTTTATTTTATAGGAACTTCACCTTATTAGCCCAAAAATTGGATCCTTGAGGCCGAAATGAAGTAAAATTAAACTTAAATTCCAAAATTTCCCGCTCACAGGTCAAAATTGGGCCAAATGGGACTCATTCACCACCCATGGTAGATGGGTTCCACCTAGATGGGACTGATTTTCCATGGATGGTGAATGGATCCCACATGGGCCATTTTGCTAGCTAAGATCCCAGGAGATAAGGAAACTAAGTTTATATTGTGACTTTGTTAGTTATTTGATCAATTTATGCCTCAAGATGCACAATATGGGGTAATAGGGGCCTATTAGTGATGATGTAAAGGTCATTCAAGGATTGGGACACATAATTCAATGTGAAAGTGTGATTAAATAAACTTTACAACACTAAAATGAGGTCCACATAGCCTAGGAAGGCACAAGAAGCAATGTGAATGTGCAAGAAAAATTACAACACAAGATTAACATTAATTTTATTTTATAATCCTTCTAGATTAATGTGATAATGCAATTAAATATATTTTATAATGTTGAATTAAGGGAAAATGGGTTCATTAAGTCTAGAAAAGCATGAAAGTCCTTTACAACACTTTACAACACCTTTAGAAGACATTGTTAAATGCATTTGAAAGGGTCCAAAACCTAGTGTGGATGTGTAAAATACCTCACAACGCAAAATAAAGGCCTTATTAAGTCCAATTTATCTTGAATTATTCCCATGTCAAGCAAGTTTCCTTTTATCTATGGTACATTTAGCCCCCTCTTTAGTGAGAGGATGAACTTGCTTCAAAGTCACACTAAAGTAGACATTCAAGAGAGATCATTATTAAAGCTATTAGGAGGTATAACTTTGATATGGCTGAAGGGGAATTTGGTTTGTTAATGTAAGGTCTTCTTCTTCGGGAGCATTATGCCTAATGTCTCGAAGACAAGACAAGTCAAGATGTCAGATCATTATCCATGGGATGCCTTGTTTGCATTAGGCCACTTCAGTTGATCATACACTCTTGGAAGGCATCAAACCCAATGATACCACCAATAAGAGGACATGTCACAATAAAAACTAAATCACATCGTGAAATTTGCAAAAATATGTTTCCTATGTATGCCCCCCAGTTTAAAGTGGTTGCTAACACCATTATTGTGAGAAATTGCTTTAATGTAGAAGAGGGTACGAGAGCTTATTCAAAAATCCCCATACCAAGTCATATGTTTTTGATAAGCTATGACATGGATTAGATCACATGCAATTCAGTCTTAAGATATGTTGTCTGCATCCAAAGCTTTCTCTTATAAATTCATGAAAGGTTAACGACTAGTCAAAAGAGACAACGACAAGTGATATATGAGGGCAAGGCTATCAAACCCCTTGCCCCTACTTAGTGGAAGAAAAAGCTGACCCTGGAATGGATGAAAGGAAGTTTCAGGTAGAGGAATTAGGTGCTTCCAAACAAGGAAGAGCACCACACTCCTTGAGAGGTTGAATGCTATTTTTATGCAAAGTCTTTGATTAAAGTGGAGATAAGGGGGATACCCCTAGATATTTCTTGAAAGAGTATTGATATGCTAGTTTTGTTCATGTGTTCATTGCATCCATGTATAGGAGGATGATTTTAACTGATACCATAACGATCTTACAAGCTAGATGAAGGGGTTGTGTGTTTGTGAGAAGGATTGGTGTCTTTACAAGAACACAAATCCTTTTTAATTTTATGTGCCATTGCTTCATGAGGGATGAGAGTTATATTTCCCCTATCACCACCATGGGGTGATTTGGTAGAACTAAGTTGAGTGAATGAGACACAAAGTTGTTTGGGTTGAGATTGGGATATTTTTCACCCTCCCTTAAAGGTAGGTGTGAAACTCCAATCACTACTAGAACTTGTGTCTGAAAATGAATCGTTTGTATATGACTCTTTGGACCATAAGGTTGATATTTTGGAAATGTTATGGAAAAGAGGTGTAGCATCTAATGACACTCGATTATTACAAAAGAGTTTTGTTGTCGGTGAAGAATTAGCATCAACTTGTATAGGTTGGAATTTTGATCTAGGAGTGAATGGATTAGGGGAGTGGGATGTTGTGATCAGTTGATGCATAGCTTCGCTCATCTCCATCAATCGTGCATATCTTTTTGTTGTATTCAAATTTCATTATACAGTGAAGGGTAGATGGGACTCCTTTCATAGCATGAATCCATGGTCTCCATAGGAGAATATTGTATGGAAGGGGTCCTTGCATGATATAGATAGAAGTAGGAAACACTATAGGTCCGACCTCAATAGGTAATGTGATCATCCCTAGTGGTTTCCTATTAACATTGCCAAAGCCATGAATATGAACATCATTAAGTTGAATGAGATTTTTGTCCATGCCAAGTTTTTTTAGAAGGTCCATGCTACAAACATTAATTTATGATCCATTGTTGATAAGAGTGTGCCTAATTAAAGTTTCATTACTGATTACCTTTATCATCAAGGGATCATTCTTGTTTTGAATCTCAAGTGAGGGTAATTCATGTTTAGGGAATGTGATTTATGACTAGGTGGCTTACATGGGATGAGAGGAGGATTTTACATTATTTGATTTGATGTAAGATTGGATCTCCTCCTTATGTACTTGCAAAATTTTGTGAAAGAGAAATTTGACTATAAGTGAGAGTTGAATGAGTTCCCATATAGATATATTAGCAGGAGCCTTTTTAAGGTCTTCAAAACTAGGCACTTTTTGAGGAAAAGGTAATGGTATAGGATTGTTGTATGGTCCCCTAGATGTTTGAGTCACTAAGTTACAACTTAGTGGCTACAAAACATTGTTGAGTAGATTGCATCATGGATTTCAAGACATCTCTAATTTTTTTGGATGATTAACTAATGGAAGGTAACTTAGGAAGCTCACTAATTAAAGGAGATCGCATTTGTGTTGTCATAACCTTAAGAATTTTTTCTTTATTGGAATGATGTGTTGGTGAAGGGGATTCAAATGTCACTTTATGATTGTCTTGCATCATGATAGTTTTCCTAGGAGGAGATTTTTTAGGAGAACAACAATCCAAATGTTTTTGACATTCATAGGTTGGTTCTTCTAAAAGGACTTCATCGCAAGTAGGGGAATGATCAATGGTTGAATATTGTCTCTCAAGTGGGGTTTTGCAAGGTGAAGGGGGACAACTAATATATTCATGACCTTCATTGATTTTGTTTTCTAACTCAAAGTATCTACTTCACAACCAGGAGAGATAGGAGAAGAAGAACAAATGTTGTTGTAATGTTACCTATGGTTGGATTGTCTTGTCCACTAAGAGAGGTAAGAGGAGAGAAAAAAATAGGTTCTCAAAACTCTCATGAATTGATTCTTCTACTGAAATATCTTGATAACCAATAGGAGAGATATTAGGAGAAGAACAAAAATGATTGTTAGGAGTATCCAAGGTTGTAGTTTCTTTCACAAAAACACTCATATAAGGAGGGGGTAGGAAATGTTTCTTAGTGTGTCTAAATATGTAAGGTGCTAGCATTGTTTGAATAAAAATGAAAAGCACATGTAACCATTTCATGGAATGCTTAAGCAATTGAACAATGTATATGCAAAGGTACCGAACATTCTTATACAATATATGCAAGATTTGAAGAATGTAAACAATGTGCATGCAAGAATGAAAAACACTTTTGTCAAAACTATGCAAAGTTTTATGAATAGAAATATTGTATATGAAAAAGTGAAAAGTAATTTTATCAATGTTATGCAAAAATGCAGAAATGGAAGCATTTTCAAATGTAAGGATGTTTGCAATTGAAGTGATTTGAGGAATGAGTAATCTAAAATGATGTTTTGAGATAGATGCATAAAAGAAATATTCTAGAAACTTTATAGACTTATATTATATGATACTAGGAGGCTTAGGAAGCATGGAAATGAGTTTTTTGATGTTGTAACAATGAGTCAAAAATCTAGACAAGGATTGATTCGCCCAACATGGTGAATGAGTCCTAGTATTGGTTTTTTGCAAAAAATTTAGAAATTTTGGATTGTTTGTGATATGTTTGATGTTGTATGATGCAAACCTAAGATTGAGATACACAATTTCAGAAATTTTTAAGGTAATTATATGCAAAAATGCAAGCTAAATTACCTTTTCTCTAATGCAAAAAATTGAAACCCTAGATGCTAATTAACCAATGCAACTCTAATGCAAATTCAATGCAAGCTAGGATTAGGATGAAAATGGACTCCGAATAAGAAAATAAGATGTTAAAAAAGAAGTTTCACCCAAATGAGCCACATGTTTTAATGAGGTGTGAAATGTTATGTTTCTTTTACTCAATTAGGGTCTTTCACCTGAAGGAAAGCGATAGATCCCACACCCAAAATCTAGGCGATTCACTCAAACTAATCAATGGATGATGAAATTATGACTAAATGTAATGATATAGATGCTAATAATTGATAAAATGGATTGATTGTTAAGCGAAAACTATTGAAATGCATGTTGTTTGAAAACACATTGTGTAATCCAAAAACATCTAGAAATGAATGCAAAACTGAAACAAAAATGGATGAAACTGAATGGGTGCACATAAGATATTGAAGGAGGCTAGAAATGACATTTGAAATGATACTGATGCTGGAAATTTAACCTACTAGGAATCATTCGCCATTCTGGGTGAATTAGTTTTAGTTCCATGAAATTGAACTAGAACCTATTTCAAACAAAAGGTTATCAAGAAATGCAAAAAACCCTATTCAGGCCTAGAAAGGGGACTCATTCACCAATAATGATGAATGATTCCAATTTTTAATTTTTGAACATACAAAAGAGGAAACAAGAGCTCTCAGTCTACACTTTGGCTTTCTACATGTGTTAACTTCTGAAACTCTAATTTCCAAACCTGAAAGTGAGTTTTTGCTGATATTTTGACTTGTTCAATGAAGAGAAGACTTAAACAACTTTGAAATGAAACCTTCAATGATTTCTAAGCTTCCAAGAGGCCTAAATGTAGAAACACATGAGACAAGAGAGAGAGAAATGGTGAATGTTAGGGCATGGGTGTTTACCTTGGTCAAACACCTTTTTGGTAATTAAATGAAAATAGAGAAATAATGTAATGAAACATGTAATAATGGAGTTGATTACCTTTCCATGATGATTGAACGTGAATTTATCCAACAATAGAGGAAGATTCAACCCTTGAATGTCTTTAGAAGCTTTCTTGATGACTTGCAATGATAAAACCCTAACTTTCTTGACTTGATGGAGAAGAGAGATGATGAATGAGTTAATGGATGTGAATTAGGGTTTAGAGACTTGATTTTATAGGAAATTCACCTTATTATCCCAAAAATTGGATCCCTAAGGTCGACATGAAGTAAAATTAAACTTAAATTCCAAAATTACTCGCTCAAAGGTCAAAATTGGGCCAAATGGGACTCATTCACCACCCATAGTGAATGGGTCCCACCTGGATGGGACTGATTCACCATGGATGGGACTGATTCGCCATTTTGCCAGCTAAGATGTCAGTAGATAAGGAAATCAGGTTTATATTGTGATTTTATTTGTTATTTGATCAATTTATGCCTCAAGATGCAAAATATGGGGTAATAGGGCCCTATTAGTGATTATGTAAAGGTAATTAGGGCTTGGGACACATAATTCAATGTGAAAGTGTGATTAAATACACTTTACAACACTAAAATGAAGTCCACCTAGCCTAGGAAGGCACAAGAACCAATGTGAATGTGCAAGACACATTACAACACTAGATTAACATTAAGTTTATTTTATAAGCCTTTTAGATTTATGTGATAATACAACTAAATATGTTTTATAATGTTGAATTAAGGGAAAACAGTTTCATTAAGTCTAGGAAAGCATGAAAGTTCTTTACAACACTTTGGAACACCTTTAGAAGACATTGTCAAATGCATTTGAAAGGGTCCAAGACCTAGTGTGGATGTGTAAAACACCTCACAACACAAAATCAAGGCCTTATTAAGTCCAATTTATCATGAATTATTCCCATGTCAAGCAAGTTGCCTTTTTTCTATGGTACGGTTAGATTTTGTAATCTTTAGCACAAGTAGGGGAGGCATCAAGAGAAGGACCACTATGATTTTTAAATAGATTGTCCCAAATGGTAGGAGTGCAAGATTCCCATTAATTTTAATGGTTGTATCTTCTAATATCAACCTATCATCTTTGCATCGAAAAGGGATATTAGGAGAAGGACAATTTTGATTGTCATGGTTATGGAGACTAGGTGAGGTGATGTTTAGAAATGTTTCTATGATCTCATCCTCTTGTTGTCTAATATATTCCAAAGGGTGATGAGGAGAGGGACAATCAAGACCCTCAATTCTTATATCTTATTTCACTAAGATACCTTCATCACTAATAGGAGGGGTATTGGGAGAAGAAAAACTATGATTGTTATGATTGTCTACACTTGCATCCTCTTGTGTTATGATATTCTTAAAAATCTGGTAGGTGCTAAGAGGGTATGTAACATGCTTATCAAAGGTTTTACTTTTATTTCCTAGATTATAACCATGAAGGGTATGTACAGGATCATCATGGAAAAAACAAGTCCTTAAGTGGTAAAAAATTTAGAAAAAAATAGAGTTAGCAAATTTGACATAAAAAATTGAATAAGTTATCTATATTATTTCAAAAATATGCAAGAATAGAATCTGTAGCAAATTGAATGTAGTTTCTAAACTACTAGGTTTAGTTTAAAAAAAATCTATTTGGTGAAAATTTGAAATTTCAATGCAATAGTACTTAAATTTCAGGAAAATATAAGAAGTAGGTGTCTGCGACCACCCTAACCACAATAAAATGATAATATTTTTTTATAATGTTTTAGATATAATTAGAGGACTCATGTCTTGATGTGATGCATATTTTTTGTAATTTTTCCAAGTAAATAACTAATTATTAATTTTTATTAAAACTTTTAAAAATATAAAACTTGTATGTTTGACCACCTTAACTTTGTCAAAACTTCATGAAATTCAATTTTTTTTTCAATCCTATAGTATTAAAGAATAGAATGTGATGCATGTTTCAGATTCAAAAAATGTGATATTGTTTGAAAGCTATAGATGTTTTTCAATCAACCTATTAGTAAGGAATTTAGTCTTTATTCAAAAAGAAAATGAATAATAATTTTTTATTAAATTCAAAATAAAGCATAATTTATAATGGTGGAAAGTTCATCAATTTTGGGAAAAAAAAGTCATCAGCGACATACCCTACATATACCCATCATATTGCCAATTTTTGGCCCATCATGATCTTGCACATACCCTGAATAGAGAAAATAGAATCATACAAGCCACTTTGTATTCTAGAAACACTAAATGCTTCAAAAGAACACATGCTAACATGAGAAAGTTTAGAAAGTGCAATGCAATGACTTAAAGTGAATTATTTAAATGCAATTTTCAAAGGTAATTTGTTGATTACATTATGCAACAACCTGGAAGATGAAATTTTGTAAATGCAAATTTGAAATTGAGCAACACATGAAATGAGCTAATTTAAGCTAGATCTAGTGAAATGCATGTAACAAAAACTCAGGCAACTGATATAGATATTTAACAGCAGAAAATAGAAGATTCAAAACAAGGTTTTCAATGTTGTAAAAGGTAGTTTCATATCTGTTAAGGGACTAATTCACTCAAGGTGATGAATGAGTCCCACTAGAGTTTTTTTGCAAAATTATGAGGAATTTTCGAGGGATTTTGATGATTTTTAGGTTTTATGACCTGAAGAATAAATGAAAATGCAGATTTTATATGCTTTTCAATGATGTGAGATGCAAAAAATGCAAATTATATGCACTTTCACTAATGCAAAAATTTGAAACCCTAGAAAGCAAATTAACTAATACAACATGTAATACAATGTTAATGCAAGCTAAAACTAGAATGATGAAGGACACCAAATCAAAAAAGAAGGTATTTGAAAGTCAAGTTCACCAAAATGCGGACACTGAAAATGGATGCTTCACTTCCTTGTTAAAGAAGGGGATCCGATTTCACAATGTTCACACTCAAGGACACCTTAGAGATATTTCCCTAAAGAAGGATGGAAAAGATCTTACAATAAGGCATCCTAGGATAGGGTTTGTGATTAGAAAAGGCTAAATAAGGGGTTCACCACCATGTGAAAACTTGGAAAACACAAAATGTTTGAAAACACAATGTGATATGCAAACTAATTCTAAATGACTTAGAAATGCAAATAAAGCAAAACAGAAAGCTATGAAATAGAAAGTGTGGACCTGGAAATGTGTTGAACAATGGAAATATCTCTGAAATTCTAAAATTGTTCCCTTTTAGGCATGGTGGGACTCATACGCCATTCTGGGTGAATCAATCCCAAATCTGGAAAACTATCCTGAAACAAGTTTCAGCCAAAAGGGTATGTGAATTTGTAAATATCTATGAAAAAAACATATAGTGGAACTCATTCACCACTATTAGGGGATGAGAACTATTTTTTTTAAAAGTGTCTGAGGGGTAGAATTTTGAACTAAAAATTTGCAAGCCTCTGAAGAAGGATGAAATAAGCACATTTCCACTGATTTTATGTAGATTGGATGGATTTTGTCCTAGATCTGAGTTTCTATGATTCTTGACAACTTTGACAACATTTGCAACTTTATCATTTTGGCATTTTTCTTCAATCTACAAACCAACAATCACACATTAAAGATGGAAAAGCTTGTTGATTGTTAGAGAATGGGGGTTTGTCTTGGTCAAACCCATTTTAGGCAATTAAACCAAAATGATGAAATAAGATAATAAAGCATGAATATGAAGTAATGAAATTAGATACTTTCCATGATGATGGATCTTGAATTGGTACAATAATGGATGAAGAATCTACCCTTGAATGCCCTAGAATTGGTCTTGAAGTGTTTTAACCCTTGAATGCTCTTTTGAACAAAATACTTGAAATTCCTAGAATTCTTGAGTGATTGATTGACTAATTGTTTGAGTTATTAGGGGTGAAAATGAGTGGAAAAACCCTATATTTATACACAATTATGCAATAATTCCTGAAAATAAATCACATGCTGACCTTATATCTTTGAAAATAAAAAACCCACTAAAATTTTGAATTGGATTTGATTTTTGGGCCAAAAGGGACTTATTCACCCTTAATGGCAAAAGGGTCCCACCTAAGGCATTTAAAGTGGGTTTCATAATTTATATGTTTTAAATGATGTTTATCGAGATTATTTTCAAAAATACACTTAAGTAAGGCTTGTAGATTAAAATGGGTCCAATTAAAGCATAAGAAAGGTCCAATTATTAATAACAAGCCTAGAAAAGTGTGAAATTTTGTTACAACACTTTACAACACTTTGGAATAAGGCTTGGTAAATGATAAAAAGAGGTTGTTTAGGCTCAAAATATATTAATAAGATACTAGAAAAGTGTGAAAGTTTGTCACAACACTTCACAACACTTTTGCAAGGCATCATAAAATTCTTATTGATTCACAATGGCCCAAGACCTAATGTGGATGTGTTAACCACATCAAAACACTAAATCAAGGAAAAACTAAGCCAAAATCCATAAGAAGAACTCAAATGAGCATGAAAATATCCAAAGATCCATTTTTCTACATTACAACACCTAATTTTTGGAGAATTGAGGTGTGCCATAAAGCTTATATGGCCACTTGCCTAGTTCAATTCTATCCTCAAAGGTTAAATTTTTGTATCCCTGTGTGACATTATATTGTCTTGTTTTTTATGGGGGCCAAATAATTTTATCCTTAGAATCTGAAAGTAAAAAATTTCTTTTGTCCAATATTGATTGTAGCTTATGTTTTTGTTACTGGGGGAATGGGAGATTGAGGAAAATTTTCCATCTAATGTTGGATTTGAAATTTGCATTCTCCATTACTACATAGTGCTTGATATTGGATCCCCAAGCTACTGTTAAACAAGCCTAGGCCTCCTATAGACCATCAACAATGGTTAGTGGGGGGTTACCATTCCAAGAATCTTTCGAAAAGTTTACCTTTTCACTGCTATAGACAATCCATGATATAAAAGGTAAGAGTACATCTCAACATGTGATAATGAAATTCCACACTTTTATCCTTCTAGTGGATTTTCCAAAGTGAACATACTTTCTGGGGCTAATGAATCAAGGTACTTGGATCTCATGATGTTGCTCTATTTTGAAGAATGGTTTACATAGAGTTTCCATGTTAGCTTCACACCTAAGGCCAAGTTTCGCAACTCTAGATTTTGAACACCAACACCTCTGAATACTTTATCCTTGCATATTTTTTCCCAAGAAACTAAATTTGTTTTCATAGAGTTTTCCAAATTGCCTCTCCATAAAAACTGTGTTGCTTTGACAATGTTCTCATGAATCCCTCTTGGTATTTTGAGTATTGACAAGAAGTAGTTTGGAATGGTAGATAACATTGATCTTATTATAATAAATATCCCTACTAGAGATAATTGTCTACCCTTCTAGGATGCTACTCTGTTTTGTATAGTCATAAAGATCTTGTGCCAAAATGAGGATTTTTTATCCCCTCCAAATAAAGGAATATCCAAATAGATGTGCAGGGAAGTTTATTCTTTTCGAATTCTAAGATAGAGAGGATGTATCCCATTACCAAAGTGCTAGTTTTTTGAGAAAATATTTTTGATTTCCTTGGATTAATCATTTGGCTTGAAATTAGATAGTAGTTGTCCAACATGTACTTTATGTTCTTAGCTTCACCCAATGAGGGATAATCAAATAGAAATGTGTCATTTGCAAACAAGGAATGAGTGAAGGAGATGTATGATCTTGGTATTTTTATACCATTGAATTTACTTGACACATGGAGGTTTGAAATTGTTTGTCTCAATGTCTTTGACATCAAGATGAAGAGAAAATGGGAAGGAGGGTCTCCTTGCCTAACTCCTTGAGAGGTAGAGAAAAATTCAATTAGAGATCCATTAATGCGGAATAATAATTTAGCTAATATGAGCTAGGAAAGAATTCAATGCAACCATCTACTCATCCATGGATTTCATCCAAGAATTTGCATCACTCATATCTATTGCCTCTTGCATATTACTTGGCTTAGCAATGCTAGCAATCAAGGAAAAAAAATTATTTGTATCCAACAGAGAATAACCAATCCTTTTAGTTTGTCACCAAATATGAGTGGACCTCCTCAATGGTTTAGGTTGAGATTCTTCTTCTTCTATTATTTTTGAGCTACTATAACTCTCCTCATCACTAGGTTTGTTTTGGTCTTTTGGTTCAACTTTCTTAAGGTCAAGAAGAAGCTCAACCACATCCTTTTTTCTTTTGTAGGTAGAAAAATAGTGGAAGAAGGTTTCATCTTTTTGAAGATAATGTTTTTACTATAGAGAATATTTTCAGCCACTATATCCCAAAGCTTTTGCCCTTTCACACTAAAACCATATCCCATTATGATACTTTTAACATCCTAATTTTCCAAATTTGACCTTTTCTCCATTGGCACTTGAGCATACACCTCACAACCAAAAAAATAAAGATGTCTAAATGAGGACTTCTTTCCTAACCACACCTTCATAGGTGTCTTCTTAACAAGAGTTGATATAGGATATTTGTTGACTAGATAGCACATTGTGGCAACAACTTCAACCTACAATTTTTTTTCAAGGCCATCTCTACTTAGAATACTCCTAGCCCTCTCCATCAACGTCTTGTTGATCCTCTCCATAAATCCATTCTAATCATGGGTATATGGAGTTGTCTTATACCTTTCAATCTCATTTTCTTTACACAATTATTAAAGTTTGTAGAATAAAGCTCACCAATGTTCCCAGTCCTTAAATAGTTAATCTTCCTACTAGCCTTATTTTCTACCAAGGCCTTAAACTCCTTAAATCATCTGAAGAACTTAGCTTTACTTCTAAGAAAATTAAAAAATTCTTCTACTATAATCATCTACGAAAGAAAAAAATATAAATGTTTTTATAATGAAGGAAGAAAAAAAAATTAATCACAAAAATTAAATGCTAGGACTTAGTAAAGGTTGAGACAGCTTAATCCCAACATTCACCCACTTGTCAAAGACCTTTCTAGAGTCATCTAAAATTAACTACTCAGGGCTGAGAGGCCCATGGAACCAAAACACCATCTGAACATCTTTGTACTCACTAGCTTTGTCAATGCATCTGCAACATTTGTGAGGATGTAAAACTTCTCCAATTTAACCATCCCATATTCCACCATATCATGAAGAAAATGAAACTACACATCAATATTCATTTTTATTGCATGGAAAGTAGGATTCGTTTCCAAAAAAATGGTACTATAACTGTCACAACAAATAGTGATCTATCCTCATCAATCCCAACATTTGAGCACAAATGATTAAGACAAATGGCTTCCTTACAAGCATGATTAGCTACCATGTACTCTACTTATGCCATGGATAAAGTGACTATAGCCTATCACTTACACATCAAAATAATGGAATGACCAAACATCATGAATATATATCCACTGGTGGATCTTTTGTTGTCAATATCTCCTACCCAACTAGAATCCGCAAACCCACAAATACAAATTGAATGCCAAGGTTGATTAGGATAACCATTAGAACATAAAGCATAGTTGAAAGGATCCCAAAAGTATCTAAATTTTCTCTTAATTGCATCCCAATGCACCCAGATCTAGGATTAGCCATAAAATTACATAAGACTCCCACTGCTTGGAAAATGTCTAGCCTCACATAGACCATCACATAAATATAACTACTTATACCACTAGAATAGGGTGCATCTACTCCATCTCAAAAGGAGACTTTAGACAATCTTCTACAAAAATCTTCTTCCCATGCACCATAGGAACAACTAACTGTATACAAATTTTCATACTAAATCTCTCCAATACTATAAATTCACATAGTTACTCTGGCTTAACCAAAGCTTTATGTTAGCTTTGTCTCTAAAATTCTTCATTCCCAAGATATACCAAGCTACACCTAAATATTTTATTTAAAAGTATGATGACAACTGAGATTTTAGATTTGAAATCAAACTTTTATCTTCCCAAAAATAGCATATCATCAACATATAATGCAATAATGATAATATGATCACTTATAGTTTTATAGGAAACACAATCATCAAATTTAGATCTCAAAAATCTCATAATCAACACAAAGGTGTCAAATTTCTAGGACCACATTCTAGGATATTGCTTAAGACCATATAAAGACTTTTTCAACTTGCCTGTACCAAATTTTCTTTATCTTTAACCATAAATTGTTTAGATTGTGACAAATAAATTTCTTCCCCTAAGTCACCATGAAGGAAATTTGTTTTCACATCCATCTACTCCACTTATAAATCATATTTTTTTGCTAGTGATAATAGGAACCAAATAGATGTTAACTTTGCAGCAAGAGAGAATATCTCACCATAATCTATCCCCTCTAGTTGTGAAAACCCTTCATGACCAACCTTGCTTTATGCTTCTCAATAGTGCCATTAGGACCATATTTATTCTTGAATACCCATTTGCATCCTATAGTTTACATCATTCAAGAAAAGTTACCAGATCCCATGTGTTACTTTTATTCAATGCATCTATCTCCTCGTCCATCACTTTTATTCAAGAATCTACATCGCTCATATCTATTTCCTCTTGGATAGTCCTTAGCTTATCATTGTTAGCAACAAATAAAAAATACTATTTGTATCGAATAGCGAATAGCCAATCCTTTTAGGTTGTCACCAAATATGAGTGGACCTCTTCAATGGTTTAGGTTGAGATTCTTCTTCTTCTAAGATTTGTGAGCTACTAGAACTCTCCTCATCATTAGGTCTATTTTGGGCTTTTGGCCCAACTTTCTTCAAGTCAAGAGGAAGCTCAACCATATTTTTTATTTTGTAGGTTATAAAATAGTTGAAGAAGGTTTCATCTCTCTGAAGATAATGTTTTTACTATAGAGAATATTTTCAGCCATTGGATCCCAAAGCTTTTACCCTTTCACACTAATACCATATTTCATTATCATACATTTAACAACCTTATTTCCTAACTTTGACCTTTTCTCCCTTGGCACTTGAGCATATTCCTCACAACCAAAAACATGAAGATGTCTCAATGAGGAATTATTTCCTAACCACACCTCCATAGGTTTCTTCTCAACAAGAGTTGATGTAGGAGATCTGTTGACCAAACAGCATGTAGTGGCAATAACTTCAACCTAGAACTTTTTTTCAACGCTGGATCTCCACCTATAATAATCCTAGCCCTCTCCATCAATGTCTTGTTCATCCTCTCTACAAATTCATTCTGATGAGGGATATATGGAGTTGTCTTATACCTTTCAATCCCATTTTCTTTACATAATTATTAAAGTATGTAGAATAAAACTCACCAATGTTTCTAGTTGTTAAACATGTAATCTTCCTACCAACTTGATTTTCTACCAAGGCATTAAACTCCTTAAATTGATTGAAGACTTTATCTATACTTCTTCGAAAACAAAAAATTACCTTCTAGTATAATCATTTATGAAAGAAAAAAATATAATTATTTTTATAACAAAGGAAGAAAAAAATAATTAATTACCAAAACTAAATGCTAAGACTTACTAAATGTTGAGACACCTTAATCAAAATATTCTCTCACTTTTTTAATACCTTACAAAATCCATCTATAATTAACTACTCAAGGCCAAGAGTCCCATGGAACCAAAAAACCATCCAAACTTCTTTGTACTCACTAGCTTTGTCAATGCATCTGCAAAATTTGTTAGGGTGTCAACCTTCTCTAATTTAACCGTCCCATCCTCCATCATATCACAAATAAAGTCAAACTACACATCAATATTCATTGTTTCCACATGGAAAGTAAGATTCTGTTCCAAACAAATGGTACACTAACTATCACAATAGATAGTGATCTACCCTAGACATCAAGCCCAACATCTGAACACAAACTCTTAAGCCAAATGGCTCTCTTACAATCATGAGTAGCTATCATGTACTCTTATTATGTCATGGATAAAGTGACTATAGCCTATTGATTACTCATCAAAATAATGGAACCATCAAACACCATGAATACATATCCACTGGTGGATCTTTTGCTATCAATATCTTCTGCCCAACTAGAATCCACAAACCCACAAATACAAAATGAATTTTGAGGCCTAGTAGGATAAAAATGAAAAAATATATATATAATCAAAAGTGCCAAGCTACAAGTATCCAAACACTCTCTTAACTACATCCCAATGCACCCATCTAGGATTAGCCATAAAATTATATAGGACTCCCACTACTTAGTAAATATGTGGCCTCGCATAGACCATAGCATACATCAAACTACCTATAGAACTAGAATAGGTTAATCAAGTCATTTCCTCCATATCAGAAGGATACTTTCAACAATCCTCTACAAAAAGCTTATGATACATTTAATAGCCTTGTTTTCCAACTTTTACCTTTTCTCCCTTAACACATGAGCATATGCCTTGCAACCAAACACATGAAGATGTCTCAATGAAGAATTATTACCTGAGCACACCTCCATAGGTGTCTTCTCAACAAGAGTTTATGTAGGAGATCTATTGACTAGATAACACGTAGTGGAAATAACTTCATCCTAGAACTTTTGTTCAAGGCCATCTCCAATTAGCATACTTCTAGCTCTCTCCATAAAAATATTGTTCATCCTCTCCATAGATCCATTATTTTGAGGGGTATATGGAGTTGTCTTATATCTTTCAATCCCATTTTCTTTTCAGAACTTATTAAAATTTGTAGAATAAAACTCACCACCATTGTCAGTCCTTAAACACTTAATCTTCCTACTGATCTGATTTTATACCAAGGCCTTAAACTCCTTAAAATAATTGAATACTTTAGCTTTAATTCTAAGAAAATAAATAACTTTCCTTCTACTATAATCATCTATTAAAGAAAATATATATAAGCATTTTTATAATGAAGGAATATTTATAGGTCCAAAAACATATGAATGCACATAGTTCAAAGCTCTAGAAGATTTGTGAGAAGTGTGACAAAAATAAAATTGATTTTTCTTTCCAAAGACATGATGTTTGAAAAAATAGAACTCAAGGTCAGAATCATCAAGCCCCTTAATATGGAATTTATTTTTAACAGTTTTAAAACCCTTTTTTCACCAATGTGACCAAGTCTTTGGTGCCAAATCATTATCTTCTCAGTAAGTAGCTTCATCTCCAAAGCATGAGAACCCTTAGGTAACCAAAAAGCATGAGAACCCTTAGGTACCCAAAAAGCATGACCATCAAAAGTGGATGCAACTTTCTTCTTTCTTTTGGTTCCAATAGTGAGGATAGTGACTCATAACTTCTTTTCTTCTTTTCCATAAAAGAACTATTGCACTGAATTGTACATGCATCTCACTAAAATAGAGTACCTATCTAAAAACCCTTACCAATCACCATAGATCCTCTCATAATATTGCATCCTATATTCAAGAAGACAACCTACACATCTGCATCATTCAAATCACCTATCTAGAAATAAGGTTTTTTCCAAACTAGGGATATGCAAGACACCATTGATCCCCTTCACTCTACCATCTGGGAATCGTATCTTTACTCTTCCACAACCAACAACTTTTAGGTGAGAATCATCATCCAAGTACACCTTCCCACCATCATAGATCTCATACGTAGAAATTCAGTCATGATGTGAAGTCACGTGGAAAGAAGTACCAAAGTCTATTAGCCACATATCTTGTGATGCATGTGTTACAAAATTAGTGAAAAAATCATCTACATCATCTTGAGAGGATTTATTAGATTCAAAATCAGACATTGACTTCTTTTTATTATTTTTTCTCCTCCTTACAATCTTCACAAAAGTGACCAAATTTTCCATAATTCTAGCATTTCACCTTGGTCTTACTAGGATACCTAGATCTCCAAAGAGATTTATATTCTAACTTTTTCTGCATCATGTTCTTTTTTCCTTTTTCTTTCATTCTTCCTTGAACTACTAGAGCCTCCTTAGCCATTTTAGAAGGTTGTATATGTATCTTCAAATATCAATGATGCAACCATTTCATCCATCTTAAAGGTGGTAGTGGTACTTCTAATGGCCATGACAAGATGGTTCCAAGAATATGGCAATAAGCAAAGCAAAGCCATGCAATGATCCTCCTCCATTTTCACACCAATAGAGTTAAACTGGAAAAATAGCATGTTGAATGCATTAATGCACGATTTATAATAGATCCTCCTTCCTCCATTCGTAAATAATACATATTTCATAGGAAAAACTTATTTACCAAGGATTTAGCTTGATAAATATAAGCATGTTTCTTCCAAAGAAGTGCAATGATCTTCTCTTTATGAGAATTTAGGAGTACTAACCCTTAGCCTTATGATCTATCAAATCCTAATCTTCTTATTTCATGTATGTTGGCATAGTTCTAGAAACAATTATTCATAAGTCGCAGTCTACAAGCATATCTTCCATCTTGAGCTTCCACAAATCAAAGTTTCCTCTATTAAATTTCTCTATCCCAACTCTACCAGATGTGCTTGCCATCTCCTTCCTACAACAAGGTTAACAAATTTTTTCTACAATAGGTTCTCACTTAAAATAAGATCAATATAAAAAACCCTTTAACCCACAATAGGAAATAGAGGTGATCGGGCTTCGATACCAACTAAAAGGGAGAAGAGTACATATAAAATATTCATAAACCAATCCAATAAAGGAGAGAGTATGCAATTTTTTATGGTTTCAAACCTTTAAATAGTTACATACAAAAAGATGCACATAAAAGTAACATAAATAACATTATAGACACAACAAAAACATATAACATCAAAATATATGTGGGTAAAACCTTTTAGAAAAAACTCCACACTCAAAATCTTGGACAATGTATTATCTATAAACAACCTGGTACACTTGTAGTAAAGCCTCTATAGGATATTTTTCGTTACAAATATGGAATCAATTTGGTAGCATAATAGTACCTAAAGTACACTATCATACAACTCCAAATGCAACACAAGCATTTATAGATCTCATGACAAAATGCCTGCTCAATCTTCATATGCAAGCCACCACCCAACATGCATTTCATAATCCATAATTTCATAATCAGCTCTTACATTGTCATAATCGCTGTTGGTGTAATAAAAGTGTTGTACCTTGTCCTAGGTCACCTTGATTACACCTTAGTTAAGTTTACTTTATCACATCCACCTTTTGTGGACATATCATGTGATTACCTCTCCACCTTTTGTGGGTGATCCACCATTTGTGGTGATTATCACATTATCATTTTTCCAATTTAGGTGGAGTGATAGCTTTTCACATTTGTCTCATGTCATAAGATTATGACACTTTTCATAATCTTATGCCCTTCTATGTTCTCACCTTGGCTATATAACCAAGGGGTCTCCTATGTACTTTTGCACATTACATTCTATTTGCATCATTGACAGAATATAGTTTATTCTTGTCATATTGTTTCTATCTCTCTTATGCTTGTGCTTTCTATTAGGCCTCTAAATCTTGGGTGGCTACCTTCATAGCCAATTCTTACATGGTATCAGAGCTATTGTAGTTCCTTTGGATTGTCATTTTGGAGAGATTTTGGAGGGTTCCATTTTTGGCCTTGTATTGCACGTGCATTTTGGGAGATTTTGCATCATATTTGAGCTCACCATTGTGTCTGGAGTGTCCAAGATAGTCAGATTTTCCTTTTGTTTCATCCCAATTCGACATTGCAGGCCAAATCTACAAAGGTTTGAAGATTGGAGGTGGTTGCCAAATCCAGGAGTTAGCTACCACTTTATAGAATTTTCAGCCAAAAAGGACATCACCATTATGTTTAGAAGGGCCAAAAACCCCTAAATCAACTATCAAATCATCAAATTTGGACAAAGTTGGACATCCATCGAGGAAAAAAAAAATTGTTGACCGAGCCGTATGACCTAGCCATTATTGCCTCGGGTACAAATTTATTTTTCAAAAAAATATTGATTTATCTGCTATTTTTTTTTCTCAAAAAAAAAAAATCAATTATATTTGCATTTTTTTCTACTTTGATTGTAATTTTTTTATAGTATATATATATATATATATATATATATTAAAAAATTGTAGAGTTTGCATACTTGTATGTAGAACTATTATATCGTAAAGGTACGCAGTACCTGCGGGGGGCTCCACATGGCATGTACCCCACAAGTCCCATCACCCTACAAATAGGCAGTTGATTGACAAAATTTGGTGGCCTTTAAAAACAAAAATCCAGCCATTCATCTACAATGAGTGGCCCAAAAATAAAAATCAGTAGGCAATTTAATAAAAAAACAATGAATATTTTTTCAAATGGTGACAAAATATTCCGTCCTAAAGGTTTTGACAACGAAAAGAATATTTCGGTGACCTTATAGAATATTTTGTCACCAGTGAAGAATATTCTGGCAGAATATTCTGATGGCTCAAGCGGCGACTATGACGGCCAGAAGACCATCAAAATTAACCTAGACAACGCATGCGACGGTCATACGACAATCAAATTTAATATCATAGTTTGTTGATGTCAGCACTGCGTCAACACCTTTTTGAAAATTATCAGACCCCTCTCCATTTAAGTTTTTTATTTTGCAGTTCATCTTCAGAGGTTCATATCTTAGTCATTTTCAAGTCTTTTTTGGTGCAATTTTTTGTGATTTTGGTTAATTTCTCATGCTCTATGCATTGGTGTTATCGGTTTCTAATTTTGATACACAGATTATCCAGAAAATTCAATTTGTCATAGGTTTTGTTGAGTTGTCACTAGTTTTGCAACTTTTAGGGCACTGTTTAGGCTCATACAAACTCCTTTTCAAGTGCCCTTTTTTGTGAGCTTCACAATGGTGCTATCAATTTGTAGTGATTATGATAAGAAATTTTACTTTCAACACTTGATATATTTTGGCCTATTTTGGCATTTGTAAAGCTAAGATCTTAGTTTGGTCTTTTTTATTAGAAATTTGATTCTATTGTAGCCTATTTAAGGTTGTTGTAAGACATTGAAAATCAGAAGCCCACTTTGCTTGGCTTGCAAGTGGCCATTATACACACACTATGTATAAAGAGCCAAATCATTTTTTTTGGGGCTTTGATTGAGTGAATTTGGGGGGTGTCTTGTGTGATTATGCCTCTCTATTCTCTTGTTCTCTTTCAATTTTTCTGCTATGGGTCTCCTAAGTTTCCTTTGTTAACTCCACATAACTATGCTTCTTGTAAAATTGATGCTTGGAGTAAGTTAATGGAAAAAGGATTAACTCGTTATATTGATGGAACTATTGTTGCACCATCTGATCCTAAAGCTGATCCTATTGCTCATATGGATTGGATCACTAAAAATACTATGGCTCTTGGAACTTTAAGGAAATATGTATCAAAAGATCTCATCTTTCAAATTGAAAAGTGTAAAATAGTCAACGAGGCTTGGGAAAAGTTTGGTCAATTTTATGGCCAAGTTGATGAAATTAGAGGTTATCATCTTGATAATGACCTCACAATAGGGTATGTCCAGGATCATGATATGCCAAAAGTGGTCATATGTAAGTGATATGATGGCCCATGTAGCTGACAACTTTTTTACCCAAAATTGATGAAACAAAAAGGGTTTTAAAAGATATTCTCAACATTCCACCAATATAAATTATGCTTTACTTTGAATTTAATAAATAATTATTATTCATTTTCTATTTGAATTACAACTAAAGTCTTGATTGATAGGTTGATTGAAAACATCTATAACTTTCAAACGATATCACATATTTTGAATTTGAAACATGTGTCACATTCTATGCACGCATACTATATGATTAAAACCTAAATTTCATGAATTTTTACCAAGTTAAGGTGGTCGACATACAAGTTTTTATATTTTTTAAAACTTGTAATAAAAAATAACTAATTATTTACTTGGAAATAAATTACAAAAAAAATATGCATCACATCTAGACATGAGTCCTCTACTTATATCTAAAATCTAATAAAAAATATTATAATTTTATTGTGGTTAGGGTGGTCAAACATACTCCTACTTCTTACTTTTATCCTGAAATTTAAGTACTATTGCATTGAAATTTCAAATTTTCACCAAATACAATTCTTTTAAAAAATAAACCTAGTAGTTTAGAAACTATACTCAATTTTGCTACAAATTCCATTCTTACATATTTTTGAAATAATATAGATAACCTATTCAAATTTTTAAGTCAAGTTGCCTAACTCTAATTTTTCTAAATTTTTTCCCACTTAAGGCCCTGTTTTTTCCATGATGATCCTGCACATACCCAATGTTAGATCCCAAGAATTTTAATACAATCCAAAACTATGTCACTAAGGAAAATGAGCTAAGATCATAGCTTAAGGATTGTGGCATTGACATGAAGGGTGCATAGTTGGTCTACAATTTGTTGGGAAAGCTTCCATCAGAATATGCAACATTTGTTTCTAGCTTCTGAAACCATCGCTTGACAGTGGGTAGTTCTTTCACTATGCCTTCATTTGATGCATTCACAGAAATGTTGATGCTAGAGCAAGCAAAGTTGATAAGCATGGGAGTTCCCAAGTCTTCAAAGTCCAAAGCTTTGGTGGCTAATCAAGGGAATTAAGGGACTCAAGGAAAGGGTTCCAACAAGAAGTAGAAGCAATCTAAAACAACAAGATAAGGGTATGTGTAGGATCATGATGGGCCAAAAAGTGGTGATATGATGGGTATGTGTAGGGTGTGTGGCTGACAACTTTTTTTTATCCAAAATTAATGAAACGAAAAGGGTTTTAAAAGAGATTCTTAGCTTTCCACCAATATAAATTATTCTTTCCTTTGAGTTTAATAAATAATTACTATAGATTCATTTTCTATTAGAATTACGACTGAAGTCCTGATTGATAGGCTGATTGAAAAACATCTACAGATTTCAAACAATATCACATTTTTTGAATCAAAACATGCATCACATTCTATGCTTTTCATACTATAGGATTAAAAAAACAAGAATTTCATGAAGTTTTGACCAAGTTGACGTGGTCAAACATACGAGTTTTTTATATTTTTTGAAAGTTGTAATAAAAAAATCATAATTAATTATTTACTTGGAAAAAAATTACAAAAAATTATGCATCACATAGAGACATAAGTTCTCTACTTATATCTAAAATCTTGTAAAAAAATATTATCATTTTATTGTGTTGTTAGGCTACTTAGATAGACACCTACTTTTTATTTTTTCCTTGAAATTTAAGTATTAATGCATTGAAATTTCAATTTTTCACCAAGTTGATTGTTGTTGCTTTTAAATAAACCTAGTGGTTTAGAAACTAAATTAAATCTACTACAAATTCTATTCTTATGTATTTTTGAAATAATATAGATTACTTATTCAAATTTTTACATCAAGTTACCTAACTTTGATATTTTTGAATTTTTTGCCACTTAAGGGCCTATTTTTTCCATGATGATCCTGCACATTCCCATAAAGCACAATCATCCTCTCCACAATAATGAAATTATTCATATTCTCCCAAGAAGGGAAATTCAAGCAAGAAGGAGAGACCAACTTTTTCATATTGCAAGAGAGTTGGTCATGATGAGCATCATTGCCACACTAAGAAAATTGATGAGTTGACAAACATCATCAAGAAGAACAACATCAGTTTGCCATCTGCCTACAAGAATAAGGATTATATCCTTCCACTTCCTCACAATCAAAAGGAAAAGGGAAAGTATTTGTGGCTACTAAAGGTTCTTCACATCAATGGATACTTGACTCAGGTGACACTCATCACATGGGTTCTACAACGAAGTAGTTTTCTTCTTTGGAGCCATCTAAGGTACCTCACATCTTCATAGGAGATGAGACTCAAGTGGAAGTTGAAGGAAAAGGTTCAGTTTTCATAGATGATGGAACATTTGAGAATGTTCTCTATGTTCCTAACTTGAGTGCCTATCTTCTTTCAATCTACCAAATCACTCACTTTGGAGATGGCAAGAAAGTTGAGTTTGTACTAGATTCAGTTGTGGTCAAAGAACTTAAGGATGATGCCCTGGTTGCAGTGAGACAAGCCAATCACAACACATGGCTTTACTCATTCTCCCACTTTGTGCCTAAGTCTCCTTCTATAGCCTTTCTCACTCATTCAAATTCAAAAAGTAAGATATGGCATGAGTGGTTTGGACATCTCAATTACCACTATCTTCAGCAACTTAGCTCTAAGGAAATGGTTACAAGGCTCCCTCAAATCAGCTTTTCAGAAGGTGTATGTTTTGGTTGTTGCATGGGTAAGCATCCAAAAGAGAAGTTTGACAAAGGGAAGTTTTGGAGAGCTTTGGAAGTTCTTCAATTGGTTTAGAGTGATGTAGTAGGTCCATTTCCAGTGCCATCATTTAGCAAGGCTCGCTATGTCCTCACCTTCATTTACGACTACTCCCGCTTCACATGGGTTTATTTTCTTGTTCACAAGAGTGAAGTATTTGATATATTTCTAGCCTTCAAGGCTCATGTTGAGAAGAAATCAGTTAATCATGTCAAGATTATTCACACTAACAATGGAAGGGAATATGTGAACAATAGACTTGAGGAATTTTGTACTCTTGAGGGGATTGATCTTTAGCATTTAGTTTCCTACACTCCACAACAAAATGGTGTTGCTAAAAGGAAGAATAAGACCCCTAAGGAGATGACTAGCTGCATGATTCATGCTCATTCTCTTGGTCCTCAGTTTTGGGCAGAAGCTATCATTTGTGCCACACACATCCAAAATCAGGTTCCCCATAAGGCTTTGAAGGGTATGACTCCTTTTGAGGCTTGGTGTGGTAGAAAACCAGTTGTGAGACACTTCAGATTTTTTGGTTGTCCAACTTGGGCATGCATACCTCCAGAGAAGCACAAGGAATTGGAACCTCAGAGTAGGCCTTGCATCTTTGTTGGATATCCTGAAGGTGTTAAGGCATATAGACTTTTGGATCCAGAGACACATGATCTATTCATTGAGAGGAGTGTTCACATTGAGGAAAGCTCTCCTAGCTTGGCCTCTAATCCTCCTCTTCCTTCCTCCATAGTGAAAAGTGATGATAGTGACTCTGATGATGATTCTCCCTCAACTATGACTCATAGGATCAAACCTATGCAGGTTCCACTTGCAGTTGATGAGCCTCATCCTTCATCTCCTACTAGACCTCATTGGGCTCAATAGACTCTTGAGTCAGCAGGTTCTCTTATTGGGGATCCTTCAGATACTCAAAGGACTTTGCCGTTCTCTTATTGGGGATCCTTCAGATACTCAAAGGACTTTGCCACAACATCAAGATTTTCCACATGCTTTTATTGCTAGTGCTTCATATCCACAATCGTTTAAGGAGGATTCAAGAATTCCTAAATAGGATTCAACAATGGAGGAAGAGTATAGTTCCTTGATGAGGAACCACGCATGGGATTTAGTTACACTCCCTAAGGGGAGAAAGATGGTGTGATGTAAGTGGATCTATCAGACCAAGTATGCAGTGGATGGAAGTGTGGATAAATACAAGACTCAGCTTGTGGAAAAAAATTTGTCACAGGTTCCAGGTGTTGATTATACAAGGACCTTTGCACCCGTTGCTAAGATGAACTCCATTCGCTTGACACTTGCTATTCTTGCAACTCATGGTTGGGCTATACATCAGATGGATGTAAAGAGTGCATTCCTTCATGAGGATCTTCATCAAGAGATTTACATGGAGCAGCCCCAGGGATTCATACATGATTCTTCTTTGGTTTGTAGATTGAGGAAGTCTATATATGGCCTTAAACAAGCCCCTAGGGCTTGGTATGCCAAGATGCATTCCTTTCTTCTCTCAGCAGGATTCAGTAGGTGTCATTCAAATTTGAATGTCTATATTTTGTGACAAGACAATTCTCATTTGCTACTTGTTCTCTATGTTGATGACTTGATCATTACAAGGAGTACCTCATCCATCATTTGCAGTGTCAAATTTTCTTAGCAAGATAGATTTTCTATGACTTTCTTGGGATTTTTGCATTATTTCCTTGGGATTGAGATCACACAGTTAGCTTCTGGGATCACTCTTTCTCAACTCAAGTATTCTTATGATCTTCTAGCTCAGTTTCACAAGGCTGATTGTAAGCCTACTCCAACTCCCTTTCTTTCAGGAGTCAAGCTTGAGGCTAAGTGTTCTACTCCACTTGTTGATGCCACTTTTTATTGTCAGCTTGTTGGGAGTCTCATCTACTTGACTCACACATGCCCTGATATCTCCTTTGCAATTGGCATGGTTTCATACTTTTTGCAGGAACCACACGAGCTTCATTGGAAAGCAGCCAAACACATCTTGCATTACAAATAGGGCACACATTATCATGGGATTCACTATGTAGAAGGTACAAGACTTACCTTGGTGGGATATATAGATTGTGATTGGGCTGGCAATCTTGACGATCGTAATTCCACTTATTGCTATAGCTTTCATCATGGTTCTGGCCCCATTTGTTGGTAGAGTAAGCGTTGGACACTAGGAACACTAAGATGGGGGTTGAATTAGTGTTCCACAATATTTGAATTTCAAACCAGATCTAAAACTAACAACAATAATATTTAAACTTTAATAGCATCCACAACATATAAATAGAAGGAAACATGTAAACACATTAAAGAACACCATAACACCAATATTTTTACATGGAAACCTTGTTAGGGGAAAAACCACAATGGATATTAGTCCACAATATATACTTTGTTAAAAGTATGAACAAAAGGGAATGCACTTGCATTTAGGCACACTACCTAGAGCTCACTGCTCAAAATAAGAAAGGCTCACTTCCCTATAGAATATTTGGGAATACATTAAAAAGGTTGAGCTAAGAAAATAGCACATCCAAATGCCTATATTTAGTTCCAATGAAGCTCAGTTAAAATGATCTTCAACCCTTCTAAGTGATTCTATTTTTCTACTCTGCTCTTCTCTATTTTATGCCCTCCTAAAACCTTTCTAATACTCTCACACACATCTACTCTGCTTTACACACATTCGTAGAATTTCATACTTCTTCACATATTCAAAAATAATTACTGATCTCATATATATATCCACTAACAAGATTTCATTTCTATATGTCGACTTCACATAAGGTGTAATATTCTTCCACATGTGTCAACTCAAATCACCAATTAATATTAATGCATACCCACACAAGTAAGCTAGACTATAGTAGGGACTCAAATCAAAATTCCCAACACAAGAAATATTAAATCAACTACTCCTTATACATCCACAACACACTACATACTTTAGGTTAGCCATAATGAGAAAATAAGCAATAAATCATTCTATCGAATCTCCAAAATCGTATACAGATCAATGCAACATTGCAAAACTAACCAATAAGGTATCATACATGCTTATCAAGCTTCCCTAGGGATCCAAAAGACAAAATAATGATCTGGTGAAGGATACAACTTGACTGACTGACCAAATATCTTGTTCTTCATGTTTTATGCCAGTAACACACTATCTTCTACTTCGTTTTTCTAGTATGAGCTACTTATAAACTATGAACCACACTAATGACTCCATTTTCCATCAATGAATACAATAGAAGCCATAAATTATAACCCAAGCCATATGCCAACAATCTCCCCCTTTGGAATTGATGGCAGCACTTAGTGAAAAATCACTAAGTGTTGGAACCAAAACTCAAAACTTCAAAACAAAACAAAACATTGCCCCCCCTTTGGATGTCAAGGCATTTTTCACTGCATTCTCTCCCCCTTTGACATCAATGACAAAAAAAATTCTTCTTTCTCTCCTACTACACTCTCTCCACCTTTGTTGATGCAAAAATTGATCAAAATTTTAAAGTTGCAACTGTTGCTAGATTCAGAAAATTATTTTATACTTATCTTGTATCTCTAGAAGAAATTTCTTCCAAGAATCTATTGCAATCCCAATAGCTATTATCAAACTATTATTTTTTGATGTCCTATTGATGACCTAGACAAGGGATTCGAGAATGGTAATGGCTTCTTCCAATGTTTCTCCTTTCTTTAGAAGTTCAATCATTTGCTCTAGTCTACATTCGGTATGATCCTTCACTTTCTAGAAAGTATCCATACAAGTGTTTATGGAAAAGTGAATCTTTTCATGCTCAACCTGTAGCTCATGAATCTTCTTCTTAACTGCTCCATTCTAGTCCTGAAACATACTATAGTCCTGACCAATTCTAATCAGCTCATTCTCAATTTGCTCCAACTTGTCCTTATATTTACCAACCACATCAGGCCACCTAAGACAATAATTGTAGATCTTATTTGTTGAGTAAAGTAATATTCATAATACATTCATTTTATTTTATAGTTTGGTGAGATATATCCTAAACTGCTGCTTTAGATGTGAGATTATCTCATCTTCTTTTATGTCTTGACGTATAGAGGCCATAGCCTCCCTAATACATTCAATCAATTCTTCTGGAAGTACATTCTACAAACTCTCCAATTCAATGTTATTGTTAATAAAGTATCTTCCTAGAGTGTCCTCAATGAATTCTTGTTCATATGATTGTCCATTTATCCATATGTCAGTAATCTTTTGCATTCCATCTTCTTCCTAAACAATCTGCAGTATCTTTGCTTTGAATAAAGCACCTTCTTCATCACTTATGTTGTTATCACATTTGTTTCAACTAGTTTTGGTTCATCTCTTCGTGTGTATTCCTTAGAATCTTTATCCACTATATCCAACACTATATTCTCTTTACCTTTTCCCTCGACTTTTGTTGACTTAGGTTCCAGAGGAGTGACATTAACCAAATCTCTTTCTATTTTCTACTTTTTCTTTCCCCTCCCGGAAGAGGATCCAATTTCAACTGCTTTTACCAGGAGTGGAATACCACTTACACCAAAATTTCCTAACAACTTTCTAAAAAAGTTCTCATAAACTTGTTCACCATTTTTAGGAGTGTTGAAGTGCTCAAATATTTTCTTACAAACTGGTATATTTTCCTTCCATTTCACATTATTATTCAGAGGCAAGCAATTCAGGAAATACATCATAATGCATATAACTAGGGTACCAAACCTGAAAAAGTAATCTATATCCTTCATCAATTGTACATTCTCCATCAATTGATCCTTCACCAATCCACATAGATCAAAGTATTCATCTTCCATTATCATTTTGTGTGCAATGTAGACTGTGTCTATGAGGTTGCACCTTCCCTATTCCTAAAGAAACTTTTGCACGAAATTCCATATGTAATGTACCTTGTCAATGGATCTTTGATTGATGTAATTACTAGAGCCCTCTGATCTCCTTTTACATCAGTTAGGGCTTCGTCCTCAACATTATAAATTGATTTATTTTTTGGGACATCTCCAATATTGCATAATCCTGTCGAATTTCTAATTACAACCTTTGAAATTCGATAGGGTTTACCCAAAGTAAGGATATCATCATCCAATCTATTCAAGGTAAACTAGACTACTTCTGCGTTAATGAAATGAGGAAATTCATTCCAAATGTCCAAATTCTTATGTTTCACACCTTCAATCTTCTTCAATTCATCGACAGAAAACAAATTTCTTACATCTCTAACCTTCCAACTAGTATATTCATCCAAAGTTACTGTTCCTTTTATTTTATTCATTTTTTTGTACTAAACAGAGTTCTATCAATCACCGAATAAGTATGAAATTGACAAGCAAGAGAAATACCTAGTGAATTTGTCGTTGAATTTACTTGACTTCTTCGAGACTTTGTTGTAAAAAAGATTTCATTCTGATCTTCTTCGATGCATAGAGACAAATGAGGGTTCCAAATTCCCTTTTATAACTTCACACACTTAACTTCCTGCTGCATTAAATGCTTTTCCCTAGAAGTTTCAGTTACTCTGCATTCTGGAACATCAAGAGAAGAATCCATATGCAAACCTTCTAGATTTCATCCTACTAAAAAAATGATGACTAATACATTTGAAGGTGAGTAACATAGCTATTGAAAATTTCCTACATTCTGGTACCAACTACACACAAGGGGACAAAATATTTTCATGAAAACTCCCCCTAGGCCAATGGTGTGAAATCAATTGTCAGATGAATTACCAGAGGGAGCTTCCATTACAACCTTATTTCCTTCATCAGATCCACTCTTCTTTACCCATGTTTTCTTCATCTGATCTCTTATCTCTTCCACAAATTCTTTTCCTTTTCCTTTGTCATCTTTCTATGAATTTCTTCCTTGATATATTGGACCTCTTCTATCCATGTTTCTGTACCTGCAAAATCATGCAATGTGACCAAATTTGTTACAATTGTAACACACTAGATTTTTTGCTATGTACCATCCATTTGAATGATTTCCTCCTAGTTTGCATTGATTATCAACATGTCCAAATTTTCCACAGGTGTAGCATTTAGCATTCCTTATATTGATAGACATGCTTCTACATTTAATTGACTTATGACCAAAAATTTTGTAATTAAAACACTGACCAAGAAATGGACTCCCAGAATTTACCTTACTTCTATACTGAGAAGCCATATGGCCAAATTTATTACAAAAAAAGTAGTAATCACCAAAATTCTAAGCATTGGGTTGTCTTACCGGATATCTTCTACCTTTGTTCTTATGAGTTTTCTTTTTAGGGTCCTTTTGTTCAAATCTAAAGCTCTCATCTTTCACATAGCCAAGACCTCGCTTATCATTTGCATCATTTTTTCCTTTAGTCATCTCATCAAGCTTAGCTGAATTGATCCTAAACTTCTCCTTAAATTCATTTGTAGTGGCAAGCCCATCTCTAAGAATAACTATCTATATCTCAAGCTCTTGATCATTGTTTCTAGATTGTTGCAGTTCAATCTCTAGCTGAATGAATCCATCATTAACGTTGTTTCATTCGTCAGAATTTTCCTTCAAGGACTAGGCTAGATTCTCGTCATTATTCTTTCTTTCTTCAATCTCTTCAATTAACTTCATCGCCATAGATTCCATTTCAAGCTTTAGGACAACATTTTCCTTAGAAAGCTTTTCACACTCTTTTGTTATTTCTTTTAGTGTTTGATTTAGATTAACATCTTCTAGACCTTTTCTTTCCTTTTTCTTCAACTAACCACATAGTTCCTTCCTCTTTTCTCTTGACTTATTTATTTTATCCTTCAATGATTGCATGAATTTTTCAGTAGCCACAAGATTTTCTTTTAATTTTATGACCTTTGCTTTAGATTGATCAAGATCATCAAGTGCCACCATAAGTTGTTGTTGAAGACCACCATCGTCCATTGTAATCCAAGATCCACCTCCAGCTATTAAACTTCAGAAGAGGAAGCTACTTTGATACCAATTGTTGGACACTAGGAACACTAAGATGGGGGATGAATCAGTGTTCCATAATATTTGAATTTCAAACAAAATCCAAAACTAACAACAACAATATTTAAACTTTAATAGGATCCACAACATATAAACAGAAGGAAACACACAAACACATTAAAGAACACTGATGTCCTCAGGATATCCTCATAATTTGAGTATCATGATGTACTTTTAATATCTCCACTTTTGCTGCTAATGGATGTTTTAACTCTTTTTTTAAAGACTCTTTATCTAAAATGGGTAGTATCCTATAGCAATATATTCCTACATTCTTATAGCCTAAACATCTCCATGTGTCTTATTAATTACCCTGTTTTGACTTCCCAAGCGACTAATATAATGCATATGTTTTTTTGAATATTGGGATAGATTTAATATGTGATTAATGAATGGATCATGTTGTTTGCCATGAATTTTTTCTTTCACCTCTGTCACCTTGTGCATCACAGGTTGTTGAAGGGAGCAAGAACGAGTCAAGCGCAACAAACTTCAACTTTGCAGTAAAGTCCATTTGCAGCATGGTGTCGAGGAAGTTGTTCCGGCGAAGACTCTCTATCTGGGTCATTGGGAAGAAACTTAATGATCATTAATTTGGAAAGAGTGGAATGCTAAATTCTCTAGATCATGTTGAACGGATATTTTTTTCATTTATGAGAAGTATGTTCCTCGGTTTTAGGATTCACTTATGTCCATGTCTTTCTTTGTTAAGTTAGGTAGTTAGTTGTTTTTCTGGTTTAAATAAGTGTTCCTCCTGTGCGAGTGAGCAAGTATAATGAGCGTAGCAAGCATAGCATGTAAGAGTTAGTATTATGATAAGAGACTGAATTTTGTGTTAGTTCTCATATGAGAAAACAATGTATATCATTTTGAGTTATGAATAAAAGATGATGAAGTTCTGAGTTCAATCCTTGCATAATTAGTTGATGCTTGCTAAGGGGGGCCACTTAGTAAGTATTTGTAGTTAGTTAGTTAGTCGTTTATTTTTTGTTGATCATAAGTTATATTTTTTTCTTGAAGTTTCAGTGCAAACCTAGTCTTATATTGTTCCTACAGCATCGAGAATCCATCCCTGTGTTTGTTCCTGCAGCATAAGGTCAGTTCATAGTTTGTTTCTCAGTTATAGTTGTTATAGTTTCTACTTTGATTAAGTTTATAAGGCTTCGCATTAAATTCCTGTAGCATAAGTAGAATTCCTTTCACACATTTATTTCTGGTAAATTGTGACTGAAACCGTTTCTTAGTGCACATACAGTGCCGCTCCATTTCAAGTATATGTTCCTTGGTTTGACAAAGTAAATGAATGACCATAAGAAGATGTTAGTCACCTACTGGAATGTCCAATTCCCAAGTTAGGATTTGCCATGACTTTTATATCCTTTTGTGGGCACGACCATTTTTGGCACCGTTGTCGGGGATGGTGTCAAGCTAAGAACCTGTCATAAGTCATTGTTAGTAGTAGTTTAGCCTGTTATTCAAGCATTTTAAAAATTCCTTCAATTCACCATTCATTCTATTGCATGTATAGAAGAAGAGACGCGTTGGGAAGATTCTTCCCTGACCTTCCATTCATTGATAACAATCCTAAACTAGCTTATAATCTATTTGTGGAAGAAGGAGACCAAGATATCAATCCATTTGCTGAAAACTTGTTTGTTGAATTGCCATTTGACCTAGTTGACGAAGAACCAAAAGAAAATCCATTTTCTCTAATACTCCATCAAGAAAATATGGCACGAAATCCACCTAATCAACCTCCTGCTTTTGAGTTTCCCATCATTGCTCAGCAAGATAATGATAACCTTAAAAATATTCCTTCTTCATTACTTCCCAAGTTCTATGAACTAGTTATAGAGGACCTAGACACTTTCTTGTTTGAGTTTGATATCCTCTTTCGTAGCTATGATTACACTTCAGATGCTCACAGGCTAAATTTGTTTCCTTCTACTTTGAAGGAAGGAGCTCTTAGATGGTTTATGAGTTTGGGAAGAGGTGTTGTTGATAGTTGGGTAGTCATGCAAACAAAATTTCTTGAGAAATACAAGGAATATTGTAAGAGTGGTAGTAAAGGAGATGATATATTCAGGATTCAACAAAAGGAGGATGAAATTTGGAAGACTATATCTCAAGATTCTTGTTTTCCCTGAAAAAGAATTCAGACCATACTCTCAATGAAGAATCTCATAAACTACTTTTTCTAAGGGGAATCGGTGATACCTGTATAGATACTCTGGACCTGATGAAAGGAGGTGATATAACTCAACTGCCTTGGGATGATATCAAGAAGATATGTCTCAACTACTCTCGAGAAATTGTTAAGAAGAGTAGAGGTCATCAAGCCACAGTGGGAAATTCCTCTACTAGTGAAGTTTCATGGATGGAGATCACAAATTTTCTATCTGATTTCAAGCAGGATATCATAAAGAACATGGCTAACAGTTGGATACTATGCAAACTCGGAATAAACATGAGGAAGCTAAAGCAATCTTGGCTAAGTTATGTCCACATTGTAGACAAAAGAAATGTGACTGCAGATGTAGAATGGTGGCTAACCTGGAGGCTAAGCAGTTACCTACTGACTTTAAGGTGGTAGAAAGTTATGATGACCAAGTATTCTTCATCACACAAAGGCGACCATGGGCTCAAAGACAAGGTATGCCTCAAGATCCTTTGACTTTTGGTAATCCTTATTCTAATTATAATAACCATTGGAAACCTACATATGGCCCATCACCACCTTGGAATACCCCTTAATCACATTGGCCTAACTATCAGAGTCCTCAATAGAAATCTCCTCAATGAGGTTGGTAGCAGCCACAAGGACAATGGACTCCACCCCTAGGTAACTGGCAATAGAACCATCAATGGAGAAGTCCACAGCAATGGCAGAACCAATCCCCTTCCTTCCTACAACCTCAACAGCCACAACCTCTAGCTCTCATGCCACCTCCTGCAGCACCTGCAGCAAATACTAGCCCTCTAAAACAAACGCCTATGCCTACTCAACCATTTCCAAATCCTAACAATAAGCAACAGCAACAACAACAGCCTATGTATTTTGCAGAAGCCAATCAGTATCCTGCTTATGCCCTGAATGTTCATGATATCCATCTTAGTTCTAGAACCACTCTCCCTACTCCACACTTGCCTGTCACTACAGAGATTCCAGACTACCTTTGAACAACAGACTAATCTTGCAGAAAATATACCTGTGTTAGATACCGTCTCTAAGGAGCCTTTCCTGCAACATCAGGCTAAACCACCTTTTCCTTAGAGATTGTAAATTACTACATAAAATTCTATGGAAGAGCCTGCATTTGATATTTTGGATCAGTTAAAGAATGTACACATTCAAATCCCCCTCTTTCAAGCAATTAAAAATGTTCCATTTTTTGGAAAAGCCATTAAAGAGGTCTATTTAAAGAAACCAGGAAGAAAGAAAAAGGATCCCCAAACTATCCATGTTCTAGGACAATTAGCAGATATTATGTTGGGGAATATAGTCATTCCAAAATATACTGACCCTAGGAGTCATGTGGTGCAAATAAATATCAATGGCCAGATAGTCAAGAATGTTTTGATTGACTTTGGTGCAACCATTAATGTAATGACCAAGAATACAATGGAGTATTTGAGTATCGTAAACATTTGGTCTACACTTACCATCCTACAACTTGCTAATAGTTCCACAGTAAAACCTGATGGAATGGTAGAAGATGTTATTGTCATCCTTGAGTCTTGGGAATACCCAGCAGACTTCACCATATTGTCCACTAAGGCAATTTTGGGAGGATATCCTATTATCCTATGTAGACCATGGTTAGCTACAACTAATACTTTTATAGGATGTCATTCAAGACACATGAATTTTTTTTATGGTTAGTCAAGAAAGAAATTGGCTTTATATCCACCTGCCAAGCCTCAACCAGACTTGTCTCAGCCAATTTGGCTAGATTTGGGAGAGGAAACTGAAGAAGTCAATTCATTGGCTTAGCTAATGATGCTGCAAACTAATCTATTTTCCCAACTTCAAAGTGAGTATGACCTGCTTCTACATGTTTTGCAGTCCAACCTTGATCCGAGTAGCCCATCTGCTACAAATAGTAGTCTTCAGCAGTGTTTCCTGCAGCAACTGAATTCTAAGAACCTATCACCTGAATCTCCTGTAGTTTACCATAATTTGCTTCCATATGAAATATAGATACCACCTTTATCAGCAGCCTCCATGAATGATCTTACCAAGCAAGTAGAAGTGTCTTTAGGTCATTGTCTAAACATCAATAATAAGCTACCTCAACCTCAACAAGTTGCCCTTGTCACGATGCTGGAAGATCAACACAGAGCTTTTGCATGGGACTATGGGGATATGAAGGGAATAAATCCTCAACTCTATACTCATAGGATCTATATTAAGGAAGATTGTTCACCTGTTAGGCATCCTCAAAGAAGGATAAATCCAGCACTTAGGGAAATAGTTAAAATAGAGCTTCAAACATTGCTTAATGTTGGTTTCATCTACCCAATTTCAGACAGTCAATGGGTATCTCCACTAGTGATTGTCCCTAAAAAAAGGTGGAAAATGGAGAGTTTGTGTAGATTGCAGGGAGCTGAACACAACAACTAAAAATGATCATTTTCCACTACCATTTGTTGACCAAGTACTAGACTCATTGTCTGGAAAAAAGTATTTTTCCTTTTTGGATGGATACAGTGGCCATAATCAAAATAGAATCACCCCTGAAGATCAAGACAAAATAACTTTTACCAGTCCATGGGGCACTTTTGCCTACTTATTTTACCTTTTGGACTATGTAATGCACCTGCAACATTTCAAAGGGTAGTGATAAGTATTTTTGCTGACATTTCTCATGATTCTATGGAGATCGACATGGATGGCTTCACTACTTATGGAGTTACTTATGATGAAGCATTAGCCAATTTGAAAAAAGTGTTGAAAAGATGTCAGGAGCAAAATTTGTCTTTGAATAGTGAGAAATGCTTTATGATGATGCAAAAGGGAATTGTTTTAAGGCCATCATGTCTCTCAAGTAGGAATTCAGGTTGATCCTACAAAAATAGAAGTTATTCTAACTTTGCCAACACCTATGAAACAAAAGGATGTTAGAAGCTTCCTAGGACATGCTGGATATTATAAAAAATTCATCAAAGATTTCAGCAAGATAGCCAGTCCACTATATGCACCTTATTGACTAAGGATTCTAAATTTACTTGGACTGAGGCCTATGACAAGTCTTTCCTACAGCTGAAGAACCTACTTACTTAGGCACCTGTTCTTCAAGGACCGAAGTGGAGTCTGCCCTTTCATATACACACAGATGCTTCTGATTATGCTATAGGGGTAGTTTTAGGACAGAAAGAGAATTCCATTGAGCATGCCATATATTTCATTAGCAAAAATCTTCAAGGCCCTAAATTAAACTATACTATCACAGAGAAAGAATTGCTAGCAGTTGTGTATGCCCTGAACAAGTTTCGACATTATGTCACTGGTTACCAAATATTTATTTATATAGATTATGCAGCAATAAGGTACATCATGAATAAGACTGTCATATCTGGCAGATTAGCAAGATGGCTCCTATTGTTGTAGGAATTTGATATCACAGTTATTGATAAGCCAGGTCGAGCTAATGTGGTGGTTGATTTCTTATCAAGACTTCAAACACCTACACCTGACATTCCTGAGGTAATTGATGATAGCTTCCTTGATGAACATTTTTTTTTTATTGCTGCTCGAACCCCATGGTATGCAGATATTGCAAATTATTTAACAGCCAATAGAATTCCAACACACTTCTCACCAAAGGAAAGGCAATTGTTGGTTGAGAAAAGTTTTAACTTTTCATGGATTGCAGAATATTTATTTTATATAGGACCTAACCAAGTCATGAGAAGATGTGTGAGGGAAGATGAGACCTATGACATTTTGTATGCCTGTCATGATGAGCCCTATGGTGGACACTTTTCCACTAAGAGAATAGCTATGAAAGTGCTTAATACATGATACTATTGGCCTACACTACACAAAAATGCAGCAGCCTACACCAGGAAATGTGACAAATGTCAACGCATGGGGAGACCAACAAGGTATGATGAAATGCCCCTGCATCCACAAGTGGTATTCAGTCCCTTTCACAAATGGGGCATGGATTTTGTTGGGCCTATTGATCCTCCATCCAATGGGAAATCATATATTTGGTGTGTACTAATTATGTAACTAAGTGGGTGGAAGTGAAAGCAATGACACATGCCCGTGACAATAAAGTTGTTGAGTTCTTGTATGAGTAGATTTTTACAAGGTTTGGAGTCCCAAGGGAACTTGTTACTAATCAAGGAGCTCAGTTTACATCCAACTTAATCACTGCATTGATGAATGATTACAAGATCAGGCACAAAAAGTCTATCCCTTATCACCCTCAAGCCAATGGTCAGGCAAAGGTTACCAATAGAGAAATTGAGGCAATCCTTACAAAGGCAGTCCAATTACACAAGAAGGATTGGAACAGCCATCTTCCTGAAGTAATCTGGGCCTATAGGACAACATGGAAAACAACTACGGGGTTTACTCCTTTTGAGTTAATCTATGGTAAGATTGCCATGTTACCAATTGAATTTGAGCATAAGACCTTAAGAACTGCTCTCCAACTTAACATTGATATTTCTAAGGCTCAAAAGGAATGCCTTCTATAGCTGAATGCATTGGATGAGATGAGGAAATCTACCCTGCAGCATACTGAAACTATCCAACAGCAAAGAAAGAAATGGCATGACATTCATATTCGAATTAAGCAATTCTCTGTTAGTGACTGGGCACTGCTTTATGACTCCAGATACAAAGAAAATCAAGGTAAACTAAACACACGCTAGCTTGGTCCTTATGAAATAGAAAATGTGTTTGATAATGGCTCAATGTAGTTGGCTACAATAGACCCAGTTTGATTTAAGCTAATGGTTAATGGACACCGCCTTTGGTTGTATCATAAGCCAACATCTAAAGATGAGTTTCTACAACAGTTTGTTTCAAATACGGCCACTGATCTTCCTATAGCGAAAAGGCTTCGGTCTTTCTCCTACAACATCTCTTTAAATCTCACATTGCATGCACATAATAAAGGTTTCCTTTTTAAGGATGCCACATTCTCCATTTTCCATCCATCACCGCCATTCATTATCTTTTCTTCCACGTCATCCATCCTGTTGTACCACCTCATTCATGGTTTCTATTCTAGCCGTCATTTGATGATGCACTGTGATTTTCCCAACACGTATGAGCATTAATTGAAAGGTACGCGATATCTTCTCTTAATCACATTATTTATTTATTTCATTTATTCAACAACTACTATGTGTATATCAGTCTTTATCGCCCATGCTTTGCATGTCCTTTTACCCATCTGTGGACACATGTCAACCTTTAAGTAGGGGGTGAGATAATCCATTGCAAACCTTTTCTCATGTCGCTATCACAACTAATAAGATATTTTTATTCTTCTTGTACTTTCCAAATATGGCTGCATGTTTTATCTAAACAACATTAACTGCTTGATATGAGTAGTTCCTAATAATCATTACATGCAATTATCTTTTGAGTCATTCTTGGAAAATAAGAGAAAGTGACGGCAGAACAAAAAGAAGCAGAACAAAGCAGGAAAGTTTTTGAAAAGGTTTGAGTTTCTAGAATCTCAACTGAGGTAATTTGCAAATATGGGTGTCAATTGGTAAGACATGATCTTGTAGCTCATGAGCTCTTAACAAAAAATCCTCAAACAGTGTTTCAGTAATTATGGTTGGCTAAACTATTTTCTGAGGTTAGATTCTTTCAATGAGGAAGTTGCTAGTGAATTTTTAAGAACTCTTTGAGAAGGGGAAGCTTCAGTATGGGGTCTGACAGTGACTGTAACATAAGAACAAATTGCTGAAGTAACAGGGCTTCTTACAGTAAGGGAAATTTTTTTTTCAGATGTTGTTTTTGCAATGGCAGAGTTTATAGTACCAACTAATGGACCTTTGGAGGTCTCTAAACAAGGTTGCAAAGGAGTGTCACTGCCCTTCCCATATTCAGAGTATGTTGTATTCATAATCAGGTATTTAACCTGTGAGGGATGCTTCTCCTATTTACATTCTTACCATTTTAAGTTATTGAGCCATATGAGGCATGGGTTAGCTATTAATGTCCTAAACTTTTTGTTAAATATTTTAAAGCAAAGTGCCCATGAAACCCAGAGAGGAAGGGACAACTCTATTGCCCATCATTCCCTCATAAAACTATTGATTGAGTGTTCCTTGAGGGATGTCTCTCCCCTTTCTTGGCAAGACTTTGTTTCCCAAAAGGGTTTGCAACTTCCAAAACCACCTAGAGCAATCCCTATAGCACCTACCCCTGTAGGATCTATTCTTGCGGTCTCAACACCAAAACCCTCTACCAAAGTACAAACTAGGTCTGTTAGTAGAAGAGAAAAGGGAAAAATGAAGGTAGGAGAGTCATCTAGGGCAGAACAACCCTAGAGTCTGACCCTCATACTCAAAGACAATAGTGTCACTCTCCTACAACACCTTCTCCTATAGCAGTTCCTCCTGCAGCAACACCTGTTGCCACTGCAGTTTCTCTATCATCCTCTTTTGTTGAATATGAACCTTCTAGGAAAATCAAAAAGAGGAAAGCCACAAGAGTGCCTCCTACAGCCACAACATTGCCAAAAAGAGCCTCAGCAAGGAAACAATGGAAAGTCACCTCAACCTCTGCTCAACCTAAAATTATAATAATTTCTGAGGAATCTAAGGAACACAGTCATGATGATTCTCAGAATGTACCTGAGAATGTTTCACATAGCCCACATGTTGAACCAATGGAATTTGATGAAGAAAAATATGATATTAATGAAAGGGGAATGCCAAGTCTTGATGACTTGGCTGAGGCAGCTAGGAAAATTTTAGAGGAAGTACAATCTCCTCCTGCTTAGCAACAATAATTCATCCTACAGCAAGAAGAAGAATAACCTAAACAATTGGAAGTGGCCAATGAAGCTTCATTACCCCTTGCAACTTGTCAAGTCGTGGTTGTCTACAAAAAGACATTTTTGATTAAATTTTTGGAATACCTTAGGACAACATGGAGGCTGGTCACATTTCAAACCCTAAGTTTCTGCCATTTACCCAAGACTGAAATTCATTAAAATCTTTGGGAGGAAGAAAAGAAGAAACTGAAAAGAGAAAATAAAAGGAAAAAATAGGAAATCCAGGAAATGAAAAAGAAGATGGATGAAATGATGAAAATAACTAGTAAGATTGTGGAATGTAGACCACCGCCTAGGGTTTATGCTATGTGCTTAAAGGAACAATTTCTTTGGTTTCAGTTAATGAGAATTTCAAGGAATCTAGATACTATTATTCATACATCCAAATAATTTTATGATGCATACCAAGCGGCTCCTAATTGGCTAATGAATTCTTTATGTGAATTTTATTTGCATGGGTTGATAATTCCCTCTAAAACAAAGTGGAACCCACTTCTTTACATTGGTGATATTCATTTGAGGTCACTTATGTCATGGGAAACCAATGAAACTAATTATGGCAGACAACTGGAAGCCTATGAAGAAGTTGAAAGGGATGATCCCATACCACTGCGATCAGAAAGCACAGATCCTTACACAATGCTAAAAGCCTGGCTCACTGTTGCATATGGGTTCAACAATCAAGTAGAAAGAGTAAAAATATTTGATGTCAGAAAGCAAGTGTATGAGGAATTCAAAATCCAACCGTATCTATTTTGGAAGCTTGCCTCTTCCAAAATTGAAAAGAGATGGGAGAAATTGACTGTTGGGCTAAGGAAATCTGAGCCACATAGTCCCCTGAATTTTGAAGTGACCCTTGGCAGGACAGAGAGGTACATACAGCTTGGTCTTCATAAGAGGTTTGAATTATGGTTTCCAATAACATTTTTATCTCTAGTTTTAATGTGGCCACTTTATCCCCATCGAGCTACAAATTTTAATAAAGATACAGAGAACCTTAGATATGAAAGATGGCAAAATTTTAGAGGTTTCTATTATAAATTTGGGACTGTGCCAAAAAGCCATACTGCTCCTACAGATTTTAGGGAAACAACCAAGAAGCTTAATGCTAGTGGACCATCATTAGGTTAAGTAGGGGGCAGATGATGAGCTTAAGATATGCTCATAATTTGAGTATCATGATGTACTTTTAATATCTCTACTTTTGCTGCTATTGGATGTTTTAACTCTTTTATTAAAGACTCTTTATCTAAAATGGGTAGTATCCTATAGCAATATATTCCTACATTCCTATAGCCTAAACATCTCCATGTGTCTTATTAATTACCTTGTTTTGACTTCTCGAGTGACTGATATAATTCATATGTTTTTTTGAATAATGGGATAGATTTAATATATGATTAATGAATGGATCGTGTTGTTTGCCACAAATGCTTTCTTTTGCCTTTGTCGCCTTGTGCATCGCAGGTTCTTGAAGGGAGCATGAACAAGTCAAGCGCAGTAGACTTCGGCTTTGCAGTAAAGTCCATTTGCAGCATGGTGTCGAGGAAGTTGTTGTAGTGAAGACTCTTTGTCTGGGTTGTTGGGAAGAAACTTAATGATCATTAATCTGGAAATTGTGGAATGCTAAATTCTCTGGATCATGTTGAATGGCTATGTTTTTCATTTATGAGAAGTTTGTTCCTTAGTTTCAGGATTCATTTATGTCCACGTCTTTCTTTGTTAAGTTAGGTAGTTAGTTGTTTTTCTAGTTTAAATAAGTGTTCCTCCTACGCGAGTGAGCAAGTATAATTAGTGTAGCAAGCATAGCATGTAAGAGTTAGTATTATGATAGGAGACAGAGTTTTGTGTTAGTTCTCATATGAGCAAACAATGTATATCATTTTGAGCTATGAATAAAAGCAGATGAAGTTTTGAGTTCAACCCTTGCATAATTAGTTGATGCTTGCTAAGGGGGCCCACTTAGTAAGTATCTGTAGTTAGTTAGTTAGTTGTTTATTTTCTGTTGATCATAAGTTAGAATTTTTTCTTGAAGTTTCAGTGCAAACCCAGTCTTATATTGTTCCTGTAGCATCGGGAATCCATCCCTGTGTTTGTTCCTGTAGCATAAGGCCAGTTCATAGTTTGTTTCTCAGTTATAGTTGTTATGGTTTCTTCTTTGATTAAGTTTATAAGGCCTCACATTACATTCCTATAGCATAAGTAGAATTCCTTTCACACATTTATTTTTGGTAAATCATGACTAAAACGGGTTCTTAGTGCACATACAGTGTCGCTCCATTTCAAGTATACATTCCCTAGTTTGACAAAGTAAATGAATGACCATAAGAAGATGTTAGTCACCTGCTCGAATGTCCAATTCCCAGGTTAGTATTTCCCGTGACTTTTATATCCTTTTGTGGGGGCAACCAAACACCATAACACCAAGATTTTTACATGGAAACACTGTTAGGGGAAAAACCACAGTGGATGTTAGTCAACAATATATACTTTGTTTAAAGTATGAACAAAAGGGAATGCACTTGCATTCAAGCACATTGCCTAGAGCTCACTGCTCAAAATAAGAAAGGCTCACTTCCTTACAGAATATTTGGGAATGCAACAAAAAGGTTGAACTGAGAAAATAGCATCTCCAAATGCTTGGATTCAGTTCCAATGAAGCTCAATTAAAATGATCTTCATCCCTTTTGACTGATTTTGTTTTTCTACTCTGCTCTACTCTGCTCTTCTTTGTTTTATTCCCTCCTGAAACCTTTCTAATACTCACACACACATCTACTCTTCTTTACTCACATTTGCACACTTTCAAACTTCTTCACATATTCAAAAAGAATGACCGATCTCATATATATATGCTAACAAGATTTCATTTCTATATGTTGGCTTTACATAAGGTGTAATGTTCATCCACATGTCAACTCAAATCACCAATTAAAATTACTGCGTACCCACGCAAGTCAGCTAGACTATAGTAGGGACCCAAATCAAAATTCCCAACACAAGAAATATTAAAGCAACTACTCCTTATACATCTGTGACACACTATATGTACTCCAGGTCAGCCATAATGAGAAAATAATCAATAAATCATTCTACCGAATCTCCAAATTGGTACATAGATCAATGCAACATTGTAAAACTTACCAATAAGGTATCATACATGCTTAGCAAGCCTCCATGGGAATCCACAACACAAAATAATGATCTGGTGAAGCATACAGATTGACTGACTAACTGGATATCCTATTCTTCATGCTTTCTGCTGGTAACACATTGTCTTCTACTTTTTTTGCTGGTATGAGCTACATCTAAACTGTGGACCACACTAATGAATCTAGTTGCCATCAATGACAACACTAGAATCCATAAATGATCTCCCAAGCCATATTCCAATAGTAAGAAGCAACATGCTATTATTCTTTCTTTGAATGAGGCTGAGTATCGAGTGGTTGTTAATGCCACTACTGAGGCTATTTGGCTTTAGAATATTCTCATTGAGTTTGAATTCACTATTCCATGTCTTATAGTCATTCATTGTGATAATCAGAGTGCCATCTAAATCTTGAAGAATTTAGTTCACCATTAGCGGACCAAACACATCAAGATTCATATGCACTATATTTGGGAGCTGATACAAGAGCAGGTTATTGATTTGTGGTATTGTCTACAACACAACAGGTTGTAGATATCTTCACCAAACCCTTCATTGAGAGTATATATCATCATTTGTGAGCTCTCTTGGGGGTATGGAATATTTCATATAAGGAGGTCACTTGACTTATTCGTTCTCTCTTTTGGGGGGGGCTTTTTCCTCACTCAAGGTTTTTCCCTTCTCATCTTCTTGAGTGTAGTTTTTTTTTTGTTTCATCTCTCTTTTTGGGGGGATTTTTTTCCCAGGTGGTTTTCTCCTTTTCTCTGCTTTATGAGAGATTAAATTGCATTTGTACATAGGTATCTAACATGGCCTAGTAGTTGGGACCCATATTGGATTATTTTCTTATGTCCATTCTCCCTAAGTTGCACTTAAGGGGGGGTGTTGGTGTAATTAAAAGTGTTGTACCTTGTCCTAGGTCATGATTACACCTTAGTTAAGTTTACTTAGGGGCCACATAGGAGGTAGTTGGATAATTTCAACTTTTGGTGGACTTATCATGTTATTACTTTATCACATCCACCTTTCATGGACATATCATGTGATTACGTCTCCACCTTTTATGGCTGATCCACCATTTGTGGTGATTATCACCTTATCACTTTTTCACTTTAGGAGGAGTGATAGATTTTCATAGTTGTCTCATGTCATGGGATTATGACACTTTTCATAATATTATGCCCTCCTATGTTCTCACCTTGGATATATAACCAAGGGGTCTCCTATGTACTTTTTCACATTATATTCTATTTGCATCATTGACAGAATACAGTTTATTCTTGTCATATTGTTTCTATCTCTATTATGCTTGTGCTTTCTATTAGGCCTCTAGATCCTGGGTGGCTACCTTCATAGCCAATGCTTACAATTAGCCATGATTACATTATGACATATGACAAACTCACCAAATTACAATAAAATTAGGCCCCACAAAATGGGATGCCCACCTACACCAATTTATCATACAACTACCATACATGACTCTTACAGTTGTTATAAACCATCATGGAAAGTTGTCATAGTTTTTCATAATTTATGACAAGACCTTATGATAATTACCACTGTTATAGCTCCAAATTTTTCCCCTCAAAAGTGGACACCTACCTCCTTTCAATTAGCTTTCAAAATATAAATGTCACCTTCCATGTGGGATGCCACATCACCAGTGGATCCCACAAAGTGCCACAACATTAGTAGGAAGAATAAATTAGGATAAAATGAATAAATAATCAATGAAATTAAATGCTAGGACTTGCACATGTTGAGACAACTTAATCCCAACAACAATCAACAAGCATATAAAGCTCAATAGCTTAATTTTAGGAAGTAACATCTCCATATATGTTCCATACATGATAGTATTCATATACTAGATGTACTAACCTCATAATTATTTTCCCACCCATATTACATTTAAAAATTGAAATTAGTAAAGGAAAAGATGTCTATATTTTTGGTGCCTTAATGGTTCATGTTGGTGGTTGGGTATAGTTGTATCAGTATTAGTACCTAGTTCATGAAGGTTTTCACCCAATCCTCTTTAACATAGACCTAATAGGTGAAACATGTCTACTTTGGTGGCATACATTCACCATTCATGAATTCTCCACTTTACTAAAAATTTAGAGTTTTGATGTGACCAAACTTGCCTCTACTACACTACTATTATAGAATTATTTAGGATGTTGTTGGGAAACTAAAAATTTCAAAAAAAAATATTATTGAGATTTAAATTGGATTAGTTCTATATATTAATTTTTGTGTGTCTTTTAGGCCACTAAATGGATTAGTTGGTGGAAAATTAGGGGCCACTAATGTTTGTGTTAAATTTCATTCGTATTCTCTTATGTAAAAATCCTATCATATCTCATGAACCAAGGGATTATCATTTAAAATGATTTTCCACCTTTTCTAAAACTCCCATAAATCATTGAACCATATATGTCTTGGATCATTGAGTGGTGCTTATCTTTTAACAGTTAGAAGATCACTAGGACTACATAAAAACATAAAAAATATCAAAATTGATAAAAGTGAGATGGTCAAAACAATTTAAGGGAATTATTATTTGTTGGAATTCCAAATAGGTTGAATATATTAAATGTAGTGAAGGATTCACTAAATTTTCCATAAAGGGTAGGATTATTGATATACAAAATTATGAATAGTAGAGATGGACATGATTCCATAAGAATCATTCAAGATAGCACAAGAAAACATTAAATTAGGGATATCCTACAAATCACAAGAATGAGGACTTAAAGGAGTCACAAAGGATAATTTATAGGTTTTGATGAGTATTACCATCCTGAGTGGAACTAGAGAATGGTGTATGCTACATTGTGCCTTGTATACTAACCAAAGGGTGGACTAGTGCAAAGAGTTAATCTAAGGCTAATATAAGGAACACAATGGGTGAGGAATGGTTGATAACAGTATTGATATTAGTACTTGAAATATAAATATAGAGTCACAAATATGAATAAAGGGGATCTATTATTAGGTAGAAAAATGTGTAGCAATAAATTAGGAAGAAAAAATTATTGCAACACTAAGATTTATCATGAGAGACATATATGATAGTGAAAAAGGTAAATATTGTGGCTAAATAGGCATGCCTTAGGGGGGCACAATGAAAAAGGATCATCGAAGAAGTGTGCATTTTCATGCTAATGAGTAGTGACAAAAATACATATAAAAATACTTTACTAGAGGTGGTTGGATGGTGGTGCATCCAAACCCATGTGAGAAGAGGAAGAAGAGGAGATGAAAACAAAATTATTTGAGGAACCATGACCTCACAATGCAATCCTCTAGATAGAGTGAAGGTTTTGAATATAGGTGGAGGATGATTAATTATGACTCAAGAGGCTTCAATAAGAGGAGAGTAGTTGTGCTTGAATACAAACATCTAGTAAAGGGAGCAATCATGAATATTACACCTCATGTTCAAAAGGGTAGTTTTTCCACTTATTGTCATTGACCAAAGGCTCACATTTTAATAAGAGAGTTTGATAAAAGAGATATCTCAAAATCCAACAACGATCCTAATAAACTAGAAAATAAGGGTGGTTATGCCTAGGATTTATAGAGTTTTATCTTTAGAAGGATGCATATGAAGGAATCCATGTGAAAAAGGAGGAAGTGCTCATTATATTTTTGTAACATAAGATGGATTTTAATTCTTGAGGTGTGTAGAAATAGATGAAGGAATACAAATTAATAGAGAGTACATAGTTGCATAAAGTTCAATGTATTAGAAGAAACTCATTCAATAACCATAATAGTTTTAATTTTACACAATCTAAAATAACAATAACATAGATGGTTATCTTGGTAAAGTAACTATCTAGACTTCTTTGCAAGTTTTTAGATGTGGGATATCCTTTGGATCATGGTGTTAAATTTTTTTATAAAAATTGGTGTGATTGGTGAGGGAATTCAACTATGTCCAAAGAACTAATGTTATGGGTAGGCATGTTCAAATTTTGGTGAATAATTTAGGAGTTAAGTTTATTTTTTACATGAATTTGAGCATGAATATTGTAGATTTAGTTAACTTGAGAGTTAGTGGCCATCATTAAATTTTTAGGAATTTGTAGAAGTGAAATGATTAAAGGAAGCACCCTTTACATATGTTGTAATTGTTCCATCCCATTAGTAAAAGACATGATTTATTTTTTTCTTAGTTTCTTTTTGTGAATGAGTGTATTTTAGGCTATGGATTACATGTCCCTTGATTGGAACCCTAGGTATGGTTGTGTCATTTTTTCCCATTAATTGCATTGTATTTGACAAGTTACTTTATCAATTTAAAAACTCAAATTTCCTACTCATGAGGCTAATTTTTCATGGAATTAGACCTTTACCATATTACGTCACATGTCACAAACTTAAAGTTGATTATATAGGATTATGCATTTATAATCCTTGATAATTTTATCATAAAAAGATAATTGTTATATTGGAACATCTTATTACAACTTGTCTCTATATAAAAGTACAAGAGAATTAAGTTTTAGGAATTCTATTGATTCCTTTGTATGTTTTTCAATATTTGTATATGAGAAAAGGGTCTTAACTACTACTAAGTAATTTGATGATCTTCCCTTGACCATATAATAGGGCTACACCAATATTTCTTTTGAAAAAATTACTAAAGATAACAATGTACCATTGAAGGTTGCATCACCAATAGACAAATTTGTTATAGGATGACTAGATTGCTTGATAAAGAAAAGTTTCTTAGATGAGGCTTTGTGGTGTAGTCATGTCCCAAATCAATTGGGTCATGTGTTAGCTTCATTAGTCATGAATCTCAAATCTAGAAGAAAATTTGTAATTCCTATTATCAATTAGAGATTTGACAATAGAATCATCATTCATCAAGACAATAAATCAACAAGGAGCTAAACACATATTTCTTTTTTTCCAATTTATTAGTCTCAACTCTATTAATTTCAGTCTAGTTTCATATATTTCTTGATTATTAACTTAGATGTAAATGAAATTAGGGTTTTATATATGAATCCTTTTTATTTCCCTACACTATAGATTTACATAATAGTCAAAATGAGTATAGCAAAGAGAAATACAAGATAACTAAAAACAATCACTCTTCTATGATTAAAGTGTTGTTTCCAACTCCTTTAAAAACCATTTCTTGCATGATACTAAAAGATGAGCTTTCATCTTTGTGTTAGAAGCTTTTAATTATTGAGAGTTAACTAATTTTTTTTATTTGATGATTATTAAAGTCAGCTTAATATAAAAGGATTTGAATTTATTTATTTAATTGCAATTTATGCCATTAGTTATTCATACTCTTTAACACTAAATGATAAGAATAATATTTTTTGGGTAGGGATGGTAAATATCTTGATATTGCAGCTTATTAACATCAAGTACATAAATCATCAAACTATTTTAGCTTGGTCCTAAAGATTTAGGAGTGTCCATCCTATCAAATCTGTTTAAGACTCAAATCTAGACTAGTTTCACATCTTTACACTTGACAAGAACTAGTCCCTAATTAACCTCTTGCAAACTAAATATTCTCACCAATAAACCAACAACTACTTGACAAATAATACATTTTCACTGTTTACAAGCAACTATTACAATCCAACTCAATGAACCCAAAAGAAAATTTAAAAAAAAAAATCCAAAGTACAAACCAACCTGCGTGCAAAACTTTTTATTGTTAAACAACAATAATTCGTTTCATATACAATCAAAGAGCACTAACCTTGGAGAAGCCTTTTAAGGCTTAGTATAAAAATTGCAGCAATCTCACCAAACAAACCATCTAATTAGGGGCTCCACAAACGAAGAGCACCTTAATTACGGAAGGGCTAACCTCCCTAATTAATCCTCAAACGCACAATTGCCAGAGAAAACCCCATTAAACAAACAGGCACATATGAGTTTACCCAACTCTTCTCAAAACTTTCAAAGTACAACTTTGATGAATAGAAATGCCACCACCAAAACATTCATAGTCATGGACGGCCCAAAAACTGTGCCTCTGTTAGAAGCTCCTGGCTTGGCTGCAAGACGCCATGACAATAATCATATACAAAATAAGTTAAAAGTATAAAATTTGTTCAAAATTGACAGCCTTGAAAGAAGATATTATTGAAAAAGAAATATACCTGCAACGCACTGACTAGCTGGCGGAGTGCTGACGTTGCAAGCACGCGGAAGTTGCCGAGCCTCTGTTTGGTTTACTCCTCTGGAATTCTCACCCGTGAACACCTGACACAGACAAGTGGCATTCGTCTTAACAACTGAAGCTAAGGCGCTGCAACATGCCTGGGACGGATCACTGACGTCACCCCCGCCTGAAATGTATTTCACACAAGGTGCAAGGGTCGCAGTCTCATCAGAACAGTCGGTGGGCACTGGCTGTGCATCCATTGCTGTAATTATCAACACCAACCAGATGATCATGCCCATTAAAACCCTCCTCTCTGCCATTGTTGATGATGTAGAAAAACTTGTTGAGGAAAGACAGAAGTCGAACAGATCAGAGAATTGATAAATGTGGGCCTTTTGTAAAGCAATTATTGAAAAATGGATTGGATATAAGAAGGGAATAAATAGACGTTTGTGGAAGACATGGAGAGGGATTTTATGGAGCTAACTGATTTGAGTAATACAGGTTGTTTTCTCTTTTGTTGGTTCACCAAACGTCTCCAACTCCATGTGGAAAGCAAAGTTTGTTGAATTACAGTTTGGGTAAGCCAACGAGGAGAATGCACTATGATTTAAGTGGATACTAAATATATATATACATGTAGTAGGTACGTTGAATGTCATGAGTTGTCATTTACGACTATTTAGGTTTTTAAGGTGATCCTTACTAATTCACAAGGGATTCATGCTACTTGGGTGCCTTATTTGATTTTATGTATAAATGGTTTATATGAGTAATTAAGGTTAAAAAATAAATGCAAACAATTAAATATAATTCATTTAGATTAATTTTAGTTGGGAGCTATAAATAAATAATAATTAATGTGATAATTGAGAGGAAAGAGTTATTTGGCTTTGAAAATACTGATATGAAAAGAATGTTGATGTATAAAATTGATTCATCACTATCTTAAAAATTATGTCCCATGTATATAATGAATGTTTCAATATTTGAGTATGCAAGTGTAGAAAACATGTTACTCTCAAATCTTGTAGAAGATGAGGATGGCATCTAGGTAGACAATGGCAAAGAAGTTAGTATAGGGTCATAGGGTGTCATTCACTGTGCATATGAATGCCATTGGTGTATTTGTCAAGCTGAAATATATAACCATCCATTTGTTATAATCCCCTCCTTGGTTTTAAATATACTCTTCCAAATATCTTTGGGTTGAACTAGTACTCAATGATATCTTGTTTTGAGGTCAATCTTCATGAAGAATTACATACCATGGAGCTAGTCATAAAAAGTGTTACTGATTGGAAAAATATATTATTTCTTCACTATGATGTTAGTTTATGCAATCCAACACTGTGTGCATCTTTCTTTGGAGTAAGGATTATTAGATTGTCACATAGAGAAGAGCTATGCTTGATCTTGTCATGATCAATCAACTCTTGAATTTGACATTGAACTTCATCGTTCTCCCAAATGGATTGATGATAAAAAGGAATATTAGGAAGATAACATCCAAGAATCAAATCAATTATAGATTACATTGTGCAACATGTTAGAAGATCCATATACTCTTCAAAGAAATCCATGTATTTTTACAGTAACTTGTCAATCTATTGTTACTACTTTGTAATTGTTTGTGCAACCTTCTATGCTCTCAATACATACTTCCTCCCCTAGTCCACCCTAAGGTGTCTTAAAATGATATAAGGATGATTTTTATGAAACCTTTGCATCTACCATTTTTCTCTTACTAGGACATGTATCTTATAGCTCAAAAGATGAAACAAGTGTAAAACATCCCTTCTAATGTTGTTTTTATTTCTTTATACTAGCATGTGAAAGTAATGATATTATAACAGTTATCTAAAACCTTGGTGATGTGTGGGAGAAAGATCTCTTAAGACTTGAGAGAGATGATGTTTATAGAATTTGTAGTAAATAATAAAATAATCACTATCACACAATTAGATACAAGGAGAATATATTAGAAAAATTAATATGTTTCTTCTACTCAAATTCAAAAATGAATAGGCTACAAAATGGTGATAGAAGTATGAAGTGAGAAAGAAAAATCCCTATGACAAAATTGAATGAAATAATTTAATCAAGTCTACCTATGAAAACACATCTAAACATATAGGATATATTATAATTGAAAATAATAAAGAACTTATTTTAGCCCAATTTGAATTATCAACCTTCCAATAGTCATATTTTTTGTGCTCCTTGATAATTGGTATTCTATTAGATCATTAGAGTCAATCACATGTAAATTAGTTGAATTCATCAAGTATACTAGACATAAATCTATACATATGCATGCATGTGAATGTGCAATGTTATATGTGGTGGAACATGATGAAGTCTGAGTGATGTAGACCAGATTGTAAAAGTGTTGACTATCATGGAACATAATATTTTAGAGGTTTTTGTAAGTAAACATAGATTAAAATCCTAGTTATCTTCATCAAAGATAAAACTCCATGGAGCTACATCTGCATTAGGTCACCATTGTCCAACTAATCATGAGTAATAAATTCCTTCTAGGTCCCATTAGTTTTGATTAGCAATGATACTCCTAGACTCATGATACAGTGAGAGGAAGTTCACCAATCTCAGATGGCAGAGGTTCTTTAATGAGTGCTTCTGTCAAACACTCTTATCAACACACCCACAAATCACTATCCTTGTATAAGGAAAAATCCACTCACCAAGAGTCTTTGAATCTCAGACCTTTGAGGGACTTGTAATCATCTCAAACATGCTCTAACAGACCACAAACAAACACCATAGCCATTATTAGCACTTAGGAAACCCCATGAGTTCATTCCTCAACTAGTAGACCTCTTTAAACCCAATTGCTTGTAGCACTGCCTGGTAGGACAGTCCAATTAATTCTCACCCACAAACCTATATCTGATGTAAAATACCATTTTTAGGCAAGTATAATATGCCTCTACAAGGCCACAAAATCTCACTTCTTGACAGTGATTAGAAAAGCAACCATGGACCAATCTATTGATGTCCCCAAGAGGCCTAACTGAGTGCACTTGACTGGTTTTTGGCTACCTAGGCTCACCCCTTCTCCCCAAAGCCTTGATTTAGACTCCTACAGGATAATTACAACCATTTTCAACATTCCTAAGTGCCTCTTCAAGAAAAACCCACACAAAACAAGCAAAACTCACTTTTTGCTTCACCAATTAGGCCTGTCACATGAAGATGCCAGACCTAGTTCAATGCACAAAATTCTCCACACACCTTGCCATTCTCCAGAACCAAGAAAATATGAAAATTTACACAAGTATCTTCCATCCCACCAAGAATCAGCATTTTTACAATGTGGAGATGGAAGGAAGAGCCATTTTTCAACCAAAACCCTTGTTTTGAGGGTTTCAGACCTGCTTCTGCTAAAACGGCTATAACTTTTGATACACTCAATGAAATCTTGTCAAATCAACGCCAAATGAAAGCTAGGTCTTTCCTCTTTCCAACCATATCAGTCTTGTACCCGTACAGTCCGTACAACGTCCGTACCACGCGTTTTAGCAGCAATTCTTACACACAGATTTTTCCAGAAAACAGCAATTTTTCATTAGAACTTCAAAAAACGTGTTTCATCAGTCATGCCTCGACCATGAGAGGCTTATTTCAACTTCTAACAACCTTTCCCAATGTCCTCCAACTGAAAATTTGATTAGTTACATGTTAGAACTAATCAAACTTCACTTTAGTCTCTTAATTGCCTAGTTAAGGCAATGCACACTACTTCCTATAAGCCCAATTTAAATGAGGCTTCAAAAGGTGTTAAAGGACACCACAACCACATGAAATCATCAAGGAAACTCCCCTCAATTACCTGGTTGCATAATGGCATTTTGATTCTTTAATTTGCCAAGGTGCACCAAGCTTACAAAATGAGGATGGAGACCTTGTTATTACACAAAAACTTAACACCAGGACCAAAACTCAACAAAAACCCTAGAAAACATATTGAAAGGAATTTAAGATGGTCCTTAGGACCTTATTACATCAAATTCAACTTGACATCAAACAAAAAAACAAAGAAGGCCTCAAAGAGCCATGGAAACCCAAGGTGCCCCTGCACCATGCACCCGGGGTGGAAGAGATCTCAAGTACCACCTGAGATCAGTTGCTGCAAAGTAGTACCATGTTGTTTGATGTCCTCTTCAGTCATCCAAGTTGCATCCTCAAGTGGAAGACCCTGCCATTTAACAAGATACTCATTATATACTTTTTTCCTTGTCCTCTTTACCTCTTTGGTGTCTAGAATGGCTTCAAGTTTCAAGGGTTTAGATGGTGGAAGGTCCTGCACCCAATCTTCATCAGTTTCCACACCTGTACCTGCATCCAAAGATCCCTTAAATGGGTACAAATCAGCAACATTAAAAATGGGTGAGATAGCCACCCCAGGAGGGAGTGCTATCTCATATGCATTTTGCCCAAATTTATGAATAATCTTGCAAGGGCCTATTTTTTTCATTTGCAGCTTGGTGTATTTTCCTTTAGGAAATCTCTCCTTCTTCAAATAAGCAAAAACCAGATCTCCCACCTTGTATTGAACATTCCTTTTCCTCAAATCTGCCCTCTCTTTGTAGTGTTCTACACTCTTTTTGAGATTTTCCTTCACTTGATCATGAATAGACTTCATTGCCATAGCAAACTCTTCACCTTCAGCACTCCTCTTCTCCATTCCTTTCAGATCTCTCAACTCAAAGATCCCCCTTGGATTCATCCCATACACAACCTCAAATGGAGTTTTTCCAATGCTTCTATTAATGGAGTCATTATAAGCATACTCTGCTTGAGGCAACACCAAATCCCATTGCACACCATGTTCTTTTGTCAAGCATCTTAAAAGATTACCAAGTGATCTGTTAACTACCTCTGTTTGGCCATCCGTTTGAGGATGGTAGGCTGAGCTATACTGCAAATTAGTCCCCAATTTCCTCCACAAGGTCCTCCAAAAGTGGCCTATGAACTTGGAGTCCCTATCAGATACAATGCTCATAGGAATGCCATGCATTCTCACAATCTCTTTGAAAAACAGACCTGCAATATTAGAGGCATCACTAGTGCATCTACAAGGAATAAAATGTGCCATTTTGCTGAATCTATCAACTACTACAAACACACTATCAACCCCCCTTTGTGTCTTAGGCAATCCTAAGACAAAATCCATACTTATGCTCTCCCAAGGCCTACTTGGGATTGGTAGAGGCTGATAAAGACCAGCATTTGAAGTGGTCCCCTTTGCTCTTTGACATATGGTGCAAGTTTCCACAAACCTTCTCACATCCATCTGCATTTTAGGCCAAAAGTAAAATCTTCTCACCTGCTCCAAAGTTTTGTCAAGTCCAAAGTGTCCTCCAAGACTCCCACTATGCTTTTCCTTTATTATATTCTCCCTCATAGAGCACTTGGGAATGCACAATTGAGCCCCTTTAAACAATAGACCATCTTGCAAAACATAATCAGCATAATCACTGTGAAAAGCAGCAGAAAATTGAGAACAAACTTCAAAAGCAGCCTTGAAATCTTCATCCTCCTTATACATACCTTTGAGAGCCTCAATGCCCACACTTTGGAATTGGATTTCTTGAACCATCATGACCCTTCTACTAAGTGCATCTGCAACTTTATTAGCCTGCCCCTTCTTATGCTTTATGGAAAAAGTGTATGCTTGTAGGTATTCAACCCACTTCATGTGCCTTTGGTTCAATTTTTCCTGCCCATTCAAAAAACTAAGTGCATGATTATCAGTAAAAACAATAAACTCCCTTGGCAGCAAGTAGTGCCTCCATTTCTTCAAGGCTTGGACCATAGCATATAGTTCAAGATCATAAGAAGAGTATTTTCTCTTTGCCTCATTTAGTTTTTCACTAAAAAATGCAACCGGTCTGCCTTCTTGACTCAAAACAGCACCTATTGCTTGATTGCTTGCATCACATTCTATGGTAAAAACTTTATTAAAATCAGGAAGGGCAAGGATAGGCTGCTGTGATACCTTTCTTTTCAAGTACTCAAACCTTTCATTTGCTTCATTGGTCCAATTGAACTTACTCTTCTTTTCTCCTTTGATGGTATCAATGATGGGGGCACAAATATGGCTGAAACTCTTGATGAACTTCCTGTAGAAGCTTGCTAGGCCATGAAAACTCCTTACATCACCTACTGACTTAGGTGTTGGCCAATTAAGAATAGCCTCAACCTTTGATGGATCCATTTTCAAACTGCCTTGTGAGATAACAAACCCAAGGTAGACCAATTCTTCTTTCATGAACTCACATTTTTGTAAGTTGATCAGCAACTTTTCTTCATGCAACCTTCTTAAAACCTGTCCAAGATGCTCCAAATGCTCCTCCTTGGTCCTGCTAAAAACAAGAATGTCATCCAAATAAACCACAACAAATTTTCCAATAAACGGTTTCAATACCTCATTCATTAGCCTCATAAAGGTACTGGGAGCATTAGATAAACCAAAAGGCATCACCATCCACTCATAAAGACCTTCATTGGTCTTGAAAGCTGTCTTCCATTCATCCCCTTCACGAATCCTAATTTGGTGATACCCACTTTTCAAATCAATCTTTGAAAAGTAGTGAGCTCCTGCTAGACAATCCATAAGATCCTCCATCCTTGGCATAGGAAACCTATATCTGATGGTTATCCTATTTATGGCTCTTGAATCAGTACATAATCTCCATTTACCATCCTTTCTTGGAGCTAGTACAGTTGGAACAGCACAAGGGCTTAAACTCTTCCTCACTAGGCCCTTATCCAACAACTCTTGCACTTGCTTTGCTATCTCTTCATTTTGGGCTGGTGTCATCTTGTAGGCAGCCTTATTGGGCAATGTAGCACCTGGTATCAGGTCAATATGGTGGCTTATATCTCTGATTGGAGGCAGGGAACTAGGCAATTCATCCACTACAATCTCCTTGTATTTCTCCAACAAAGTTTGGACTTCACTAGGTATGGGTTTCTCTTTGTTTGAGGACAAAATAGACCTGCATTTTGGCTTAACAACCAAGGAAAACCCTAGACCTCCCTCTTCCTTTAAGGTCTGCAAAAATTCTTTCTCACCTACCACCATGATGTTAGACTCAAGTTGTTTATCTACTCCTTCATCCGGTAAAGGTCTCATAGTGAAAGTGTGTCCATCTTTTGTTATTGTATAAGTATTCTTCTCTCCATCATGTTGGGCTTTCCTATCATACTGCCAAGGGCGTCCTAAGAGCAAATGACAAGCATCCATGGGTGTGACATCACACAAAATTCTGTCCTTATACTCCCCAATCTGAAATTCTACCCAACATTGTTCATTAACAAGCACTTGTTGGCCCTTATTCAACCAAGACACCTTATATGGGGTAGGATGAGGAATTTTTTTTAGTTTTAACTTCTCAACCATTTCAAGAGACACTAAATTATCAGTGGAACCAGAGTCTACAATTACCTTACATACCTTACCATGAGATTTGCATGAAGTCCTAAACAAGGACTTTCTTTGTGGTGGCTCCTTGGCACTTGGCACCTTGAGAAGTGTTCTTCTCATCATCAAGCTCTCTCCAAATTCAGGATCAGCAGGCCTAGAAGGTGAATTTACACTTTGTGCATCCTCCTCTTGCACCAATTGGTTCCTCCTATCTGCACCTTGAGAGGTTGAAGCTTGCTTTTCAGGACACTTGAAAGATGGGTGTCCAAACTGGTTACATGTGTAGCACCTTCCAGAGAATGAACCAGAACTTCTACCATTAAATCTGCCTCTTCCATTAGACCTCCTACCTCTAAATCCTCCTCTTGATTCTTGGTTTTGTTCCTCTCTTCCACTTGACTCCCCTTGTTGCCTTTGTGATTGGTTTCTACCACCAAAATTGCCTCTTCCCTTGAAATTTCTGCCTCTTCCTCTTCCTTGCTGCTCTTGCTTTCTTTTTAACTTCTCCTCTGCCTTGCATGCTATTTGGAAGCACTCTTCTACTGTTTTAGGAGTCACAAGACTCATCTCATCTTGGATTGCAAACCTTAGGCCATTCAAGTATCTAGCCACTTTCTCATTGTCATTCTCTACATGACCACACCTCATACTAAGTTTGTGAAACTCCTCAGTATAGGTTGCTACATCCATATCCTTTTGCTTTAGGCTTTGTAGTTTCCTAAACACTTGCACTTCATAATCTGCTGGTAAAAATTGTGCCTTCAATCTGCTCACCATTCTGTCCCAAGAAGTAATCATGTTCTTTCCTTCTTTCACTCTTTCTCCTTGGTGATAATTCCACCAAGTCAAAGCAGCCCCATTCAATTTAGTCTTAGCAAACTTAACTTTCTTATTTTCTGCCATTTCCTTGTACTCAAAATAGTTGTTTAAGGCATCCACCCATTCCAATAATGCCTCTGCATTCATCTTTCCCCCATACATTGGTATGTCAATCTTCACATCAGATGATTCTGCTCTTATGGATTGCAAGGCACCAATGAACCTCTTTTCCTGAGGGTCCAACCTTTCTTCTTGTGAAGGGATTTCACCTCCTTCCTCCACTTCATCCTCAGAGGTACTGTCCTCATCAGTAACCCCTCTCTTCTTCTCTAAGGCCTCTATCCTATCTCTCATGGCCTTCATTTCCCTTGCAACTGCAGACCCACCTTTTGCACCTTTTGGAGGCATTGTTTTCTTCAAGCACCTCAACACACAATTCTTCTTTACTCTTCCACAATCAAACCTTGCTCTGATACCACTCTGATGCAGAGTGAGCAGGGAAGTTCACCAATCTCAGATGGCAGAGGTTCTTTAATGAGTGCTTCTGTCAAACACTCTTATCAACACACCCACAAATCACTATCCTTGTATAAGGAAAAATCCACTCACCAAGAGTATTTGAATCTCAGACCTTTGAGGGACTTGTAATCATCTCAAACATGCTCTAACAGACCACAAACAAACACCATAGCCATTATTAGCACTTAGGAAACCCCATGAGTTCATTCCTCAACTAGTAGACCTCTTTAAACCCAATTGCTTGTAGCACTGCCTGATAGGACAGTCCAATTAATTCTCACCCACAAACCTATATCTGATGTAAAATACCATTTTTAGGCAAGTATAATATGCCTCTACAAGGCCACAAAATCTCACTTCTTGACAGTGATTAGAAAAGCAACCATGGACCAATCTATTGATGTCCCCAAGAGGCCTAACTGAGTGCACTTGACTGGTTTTTGGCTACCTAGGCTCACCCCTTCTCCCCAAAGCCTTGATTTAGACTCCTACAGGATAATTACAACCATTTTCAACATTCCTAAGTGCCTCTTCAAGAAAAACCCACACAAAACAAGCAAAACTCACTTTTTGCTTCACCAATTAGGCCTGTCACATGAAGATGCCAGACCTAGTTCAATGCACAAAATTCTCCACACACCTTGCCATTCTCCAGAACCAAGAAAATATGAAAATTTACACAAGTATCTTCCATCCCACCAAGAATCAGCATTTTTACAATGTGGAGATGGAAGGAAAAGCCATTTTTCAACCAAAACCCTTGTTTTGAGGGTTTCAGACCTGCTTCTGCTAAAACGGCTATAACTTTTGATACACTCAATGAAATCTTGTCAAATCAACGCCAAATGAAAGCTAGGTCTTTCCTCTTTCCAACCATATCAGTCTTGTACCCGTACAGTCCGTAAAACGTCCGTACCACGCGTTTTAGCAGCAATTCTTACACAGATTTTTCCAGAAAACAGCAATTTTTCATTAGAACTTCAAAAAACGTGTTTCATCAGTCATGCCTCGACCATGAGAGGCTTATTTCAACTTCTAACAACCTTTCCCAATGTCCTCCAACTGAAAATTTGATTAGTTACATGTTAGAACTAATCAAACTTCACTTTAGTCTCTTAATTGCCTAGTTAAGGCAATGCACACTACTTCCTATAAGCCCAATTTAAATGAGGCTTCAAAAGGTGTTAAAGGACACCACAACCACATGAAATCATCAAGGAAACTCCCCTCAATTACCTGGTTGCATAATGGCATTTTGATTCTTTAATTTGCCAAGGTGCACCAAGCTTACAAAATGAGGATGGAGACCTTGTTATTACACAAAAACTTAACACCAGGACCAAAACTCAACAAAAACCCTAGAAAACATATTGAAAGGAATTTAAGATGGTCCTTAGGACCTTATTACATCAAATTCAACTTGACATCAAACAAAAAAACAAAGAAGGCCTCAAAGAGCCATGGAAACCCAAGGTGCCCCTGCACCAACTCAATAGATTGATCATAAGAGTATCAATAATATGTGTAACAATTTATTAGATCTTGATATTCCTTAGGTATGTGTTTTCCATTTGAGACCCTTTCAATTAAAGAATTTCCTCCATGTGCTATGCTAGATCTTTTGTATATAAGTTATGTAATTTGAGGCTACATGATAGGAATGTTTGTCAGTGCTCGCTCTAGTGCTAGTTGTGTGGTACTTTGTATATTTTGGGAGGATGGATATGTACACAATGCAACTCATAAACTAATATGTGAGAGAAGGTAAGTGAAAATAAACTAAATATTTATAGTTACTGAAATGAAGAAAATTGTCGCACTATGTTTTAGGAGATAGAACCACCAATTTCCCACAAGTTTCATTCAAGGATACCTTAGAGATCTCAATCAAGGAATGGATTGAGGGAAAGAGATCTACATTAAGGCATCCTAAGGTGTGATTAAAGGTACAAAGGGGGTTCACCACCAAGCAAGGACTTGGAAAGAAATAAATGCAATGATATGTAAACCTAATTATGCAACTCAAGATAAGAAAATAAAAATCAGAATAATGAACTGTGAAAGTAAATAGGGGAACCTAGAAGACTGAAGAAGCTTAGAAAAAGGTCTGAAATCCTAAAAATCTGAATTTTAATGCACAGTAGGACTCATACGCCATAAGAGGTGATTTAGTCCTAGATTAGGGTTTTTGACAGAAACTAGAATCTGGAACTAGAAAATTAGGATCTAATGGAAATGTCTAAAATCGGGTATAATGGGACTCATACACCATAAGTTGTGATTTAGTCCCAATATCAGGGTTGATCTGAAACTCTAATCTCCTCTAATGTTCTCCTATAGCTTCTCGCTTGTCAAATCTCCAAGTCGTAAACACTGAATTGCAACTTGTAGGTAACTTTCTGTGATCTTGCAAGTAAGGTGACAACATTAGCAACTTGAAAAAATTTCTCCAATATTTCTCTTCAATGGGTCTTCAACCTAGATCTACAAATCACACATCAAAGAGAAGGAAAAATGTTGTTTTGTTAGTAGATAGGGGAATTCCTTGGTCAAACCCCGTTTTGGTAATCAAACCTTGAAATGAATAGAAATAGAATGAAGGAATGATGAATGAACAAATATGAAATGTTGCAACTCACCAAACCCTTGGAATAAAGACTGGAAATCTTGTAAGTAATGGCTAGCATGAATGTAGATCTTGACTCTTGATTGAAGGATATGCATATTGACTTGAGTGCTTGCTTGAATCATGAAAACCTATATTACAAATGTTAGCTAAAAAAAAACATGATGCATGATGACTTTGACATGATGTTTGAATCCTAAATAATGCTCCAAAATGCTTGATAATCAACTCTTGAATGCTCTTGAATTCTCTTGTAAACTCTTGTGATCTCCAATTTTCTATAATGCTTGAATACTTGCTCGATGAGTTGTAAATTTACTGAGAGAAAATATGTGAAATAACCTTGTATTTATACTTGTTTATGCCAAATTTCCCAAAATTACAACACTACAAGCCAACATCAAGTCTAGGAGAGTAAAATCCTATCAAGAATTGAATTCAAAATTAGGTCCAAGCTAAGTGAGACTCATATGCTAATTGTGGCATATGAGTCCTATTAGGCTAAGCTTGGGACAAAATTTTCAAGAAAGATTAAGTTTAATGTCAAATTTAGATCTAGGCCCAGAAACCTAGGTGGTACCCATACACCCAAGGTGGTGTATGAGTCCCAAATCACTAAATTTGGGCCATACAATCTAAAATCATTAAATTATGATTGGTCATTTGATATACATTAGAATTATCCCTGGAAAGATGCATTAAATAAGGCTTGTGGATGCAAAATAGGATCAAATAAGACATAAAGAAGCCCAATTTTAGCAAGGAGGGCCCAAACAAGTGTGAAAATATAGAGGGATGCATTTTTCTATGCTACATTTATCCCCCACATTAGTGAGAGGATGAACTTGCTTCAAACTCATGCAAAAGTAGACAAACTCGAATCAAGAGGGGTCCAAGTGTACCAATGCTAATGAGATAGGATGACATCGATCAAGAGGGTTATGCAAGCCCCCAACATAAAGATCCTATGGAAAACCAACATAGGAACAAAATAACACACATGTAAATAATGTATGAAACAACAAGAAGATGCAAGCATACATAGTACCAAATACAAAGAGAAGAAACAAAAACAAAACAAAAGGGTTGGATCAAGCCTCAGCCGTTTGTCTTGCATGGTGTGGATTAGATCTAAGTTGTTTGTCCAAAATTTTTACAAGTGGAACACAATGTCCAATATGAAAACCAAATATACACTCACAAGGGCTAGTGGAACCTCATGCCATCCACTAGGTGAGCTTCCAGTGAGACACATATGCAAGCGACTGATATATGCTCACAAAGAGAAGCAAGTGGCTATGGGAAAATCACGCCTAAGTTTGGATCCCATATGTAAAACCATACCAAAGCTATACCTCATGGTAAATTTAATAAGGCACTGCACAACAATGAACTTCGAGCTCCATGAGGCAAGCAAAGCTTTGTATGCTTGCAACTCATGATCATACAAGATGGCTCCACAGGAAAGCAAAGTGTGTTATGCAAGGTGGCCATATAACCAATATTGTAAATGCAAAAATTAGTGTAAGTATGGTCAAAGGAGTTTTGCTTAGTTCATGTCAGGTCTTAACTTAGGGAACATTGTGCCTAATGTCTCCAAGAGAGGACCAATCGAAGAATAGAAGATTCACAACTTAGGGGATGTAGTGTGTCGCATCAACCCACTAAGAGGAATATATAAAAGGCTAAGACTGATCATGCTCTTGAAGGACATCACACCCAATGTCACCACAAAGAGAAAGACGCATCACATGAAGTAATAAGACTACACAATGAAACATGAGTTGAAAAAGAATAATACCAACATCTATTCCCTCACTTTAAGGAAATTTCTAAACACCATGTTGTGAGAAATTACTTTAAAGTAGCAAATGATCGATGCTAACAATAAAGAGGACATGAGAGATTATTTGGAAAGCCCTATGCCAATTCATATGTTTCCAAATGAAGCTATGTCATGAAAAGGGGCTGCCCCCAAAATGAAATCACAAAATTCACATAAGGGATCCATGGATTTGGGGTCAGCATGTCTTTGCTACAACATTTTTAGAAAGCTCGAAAAAATCATCATTCACCAAATACTCATCAAACAGGAAGAGTGACACAAAGAGAGCAAAAAAAAAGAAAATCATTTTGGTACAACATGGAAGAGACTTAAATGTATCAATTCCTTGTGTCATCCCTAAAAGGAAAACACAAGAAAAATGAAAAGAGAAAAGAAAAGCTTTATGACTTAGAGAATAATTTAGATACAAAGAGAGGAATGTTACAAAGATATAGGTACATCAAACAAAACAAGATGGGGGATAACATTATGTGCATGAAATCACACAACATGAAAAAGAAAAAAAAGAAGAAGAAAGACTAGTAAGGCACATACGAGTCAACCTCTAAAAGATGGTCCACATCCTAATCTTATTCATCGTATATAGAAGGTGGAAAACTAGTCAAAGGAACTATAGCATGTTCTGAACTAGGGTCATCACCAAGTTCAATACTCTTCTTAGGAGAATTGTCATGTAAGGTCATAGAAGAGGAAAATAATGTATTTAACTCATTATACTCTTCTTCATCAATTTTAGCAACCTCATTATTGACATCCAAGCTAATCACAATGGGAGGTCAAATGATAATGTCTAAAGAAGGTTTGAGCTCTTGTTGCAGTTTCACTATAGGATCTTTTTGTTGTGGCAAAGAGGGAGATTCATCGTGTATTGCGTTACTCAAGTTTGGATGCTGATTTTCTTTGTTGTTTTCATCATTTATCCTTTGAGCAAGAGGACAACATCTACGCCTACGCTCTCGAGCATTTCAATTTCTTTTAGTTTGATTTTCAAGTTGTGTTTGTGTAGGAGCGGGTGTATCAACCATGGATAGTTTTCTTTTCTTCCCTAAGGGGAGGAACAAAACAAACCATAGGAGGTTGTTCAACCATTTTCTCTTTAGCTTTGTAAACCTGTTTTATCTTAGGAGGTGTGAGGGGATTGGTTTCGTTATCTCTTGGTCTTTTGTAGGACATAGGAAAAGGATCTATCTTAAGCTAGTCTTGGTTGTTTGGAATTTCTTTAGGTTCAATCATAGTTTGGTCAAGGATATCAGGCTCAATCATAAGTTGAGGCATGTTTCTAAGGGATAGTTTTCTTAAAATTTTGATAAGATTTGAAAATGAACTCCTCACAAGGTCTAATAGGTTCAATAGGCTTAGGCCAAAAGAAATCCAATGAGAAATTCCCTCAGGAAGACAAATGATTAAAGCCACTATGGTGCATAGTGAAAATTACATTGCCAAAGGAAAACTTCAAGCATTTATGCACAATTGATGGGATGACTTCTATGGGCTGGTGTCACGGATAACCAAGCTTCACATGGAATCGGTCTAAAGTCGAGATGATGGAGAACAAGGCATCTAATTATTTTCATCCAATTTTTAAAGGAAGGGTGATTGATCAAATTGTAGGGCAAGCAAAACATTATGTGTTTTTATCCATGCTTTTGGTTTATCATTTGTTTCTTAATAGAGTTCATGCACAAGTAAGAATTCTTTAGTGATCACATTCTCTCCACAAATGAGATCACTTAATATCCCATTATTGGGCTTGTCATTGATTTAGTCGGCTATGTAAAGAGGACCATCAGGTGCATTTTTAATGATATGTCTAGATGAGAAAGCAATGTCAAGATGCTTTTTAGTTTGGCCCTTACGATGTAGGATTTTGATCAATCCAACCATATCATCCATAGGATTTTCTTCAATACTATCTATGGGACCTTGTTCAATGATATCCATGTTTTCGTCATCTATTTCAACATTCATCACATCATTTTTCTTAGTCTCACTAGCTTTTAAAAATGAAATATTGTGGTTCAACATAGGATTGGTAAAGATTTGCAAGTTTTGTTTGGAAGGGGAAACAAACTTATTTCCTTGATCATTAACACCTCCAATTTGAAGTCAATCGAAATCAATGAGGTCTTCTACAAGATGTTTGAGATGCTTACAATGTTCTATATCGTGTCTATTTTGTGGGTGATAATGGAAATAGGAATTTGATCTTAAATTCAGAGGTAAAGGCTTATTAGAAAGAGTTTTAATGGGAGGAAAAGTGATCATTTTTTTCTCTAGAAGTTATGACATTATACTATGTAGGGTATTGGGTAAGGGAGTAAATTGTCTAGCTGGATCCCCAAATGTAAAAGGACATGTTTTCTTTATAGTAGCCACTTGAGTATCAACAAGGTTAGTCAGTTGAGGGGGGTCAAGTTAAATAAAACCTTTATTATGTTTTCCAAAAGGTTGATAATTATTTTGATTTGTAGATTAAGACTTTTTAGGTCAGCTAGAGGTTGGTTTTGTGTCACGAATACTAACCAATTTTTTATAATCACGAAGGGTAGTACGCATGTGTATAAAGGAGTTAAACTTCATCATTCTAAGCTTATCTTGTATCTTTGTCTATAAGTTCTCAATGAACATTTGTTGTAGGTGAGCATCAGGTATCTTTATTTTGATTTAGGAATAAAGCAATTGGTAGCGTGAAATGAAGTCAGTAACTTTTTCACCATATTTTTTCTTACATCTCATCAAATCAGCTAAGGTAATCTTAGGAGTCATGTGCACTTGGAAATGGTTTATAAAGGCATTAAAAATTTCATTGAATGAGCGAATTGAGTTATTCGATAATGAGGAAACTCATTCTAAGGTGGTATCTTTCAAGGATCTAGGGAAAAGCTTAGCAAAGAGCTTATCCTCAAGGACAAAATCACTACATAGGTCAGTATAAGCGAAAACATCGTTAGAAGGGTCTCCTTTATCCCCATATTTCTCAAACCTAGGAATCTCTAGACCTTGTGGTATCGATGCTCTCAATATCTCCAAGGATAAGTTATTGATTTTGACATAGTATGTAGGTTGGCCATTTTCATTTTGATTTATGGTGGAAATTTTCTTTTGAAGGCATGAAACATATTGCAAAACTTGATTTATGATGGTGTCATTGTATTTGTTTTTAGATGGAGGTGAATATGGTGGAGGTGTATATGTGTTCGAGGGGGAAGTGAATGAAATGCTTATGGGAGGTAAAGTGGTAGGAGATATGATGTGCAATGCCAAAAAGGTACTAGGAATGCTAGCGGAAATACCTAAGGTAGGAATGAAATTGCTAGTAGGTTGCATCATTATTATAACTTGAGGGTTACTGTAGGTAGGAATAGAGGTAATGGTTGTGAGAGGAGGAATTTGAGTTCCTCCTTGACTTTGGACATTGCTCAAAGGTAAAGTACAAGTAGTGGTTGAGGTAAGATGTTTTCCAAAATTCTAAGGTAAGTTACGCACAAGTTTTATTCCTTCTTCACTTTTAATCATGTGATGTATGTTATCTATGGTAGGAATGGAAATGGTGGGACTATTTTCAGTACTTAGTTGATGTTGTAGGTTTTCTAAGTCTTCATGTATTGGGATTAGTTTTCTTATGGAATATTGGTAACCATTTCTTCAATACTTGTCACACTACTTGAAGGCGAAGAGCTATTATGGGTATGGTCCATACCTAGTGAACTAGTGTAAACACTAGTAGTGAAAGAGCTAGATAACCCAAGATCCATGATTGTTGTGCTATCGTGGGATGACATGAGTCTCAAACTTCATCTCACTATAGTATTAGCAATAGGACACCAAATTGTAAAGCTCATGCAAGGGATAATCAATGAATGCAATGAGCAAAAGATAAATCATATTCTCTAATTCCAATTCAAATAAAATTAAGCTAAATGCAATGACATGAATGAAAAAGAAACTCAATAAACTTAAACAAAAATCTAACAACAAAAAATTGAAACACACAAACAAATTTTTTAATGTTGTAAAATATAGTTTTAGGTCTTATTCAGGACTAAATCACCCAGAGGAGTGGTTGACTCCCAATCAAGGGTTTTTAAGGGTTTAAATTTTGATCAATAGTCAACACAAAATACCAAAAAATCAAGAAAAACCACCTATAATGTAACCAAATCTCCCAAAGGGGAATATGAGTCCTAGATTAGCGTTTTTATAATAATTTCATAAAATTTTGAGTGAATATTAGGTTTTCTAGTTAGAATGATGTCTAGACAATGTGCAATTATAGATTTTAAGTGAAATTCAATGATGTAAGAGGAAAAAATGTAGCCTATATGCACTTTCAATCAAGGGGTCATATGAGGGAAAGAGATCTGTAATAAGATATCCTAGGGTGTGATTAAAGGTACCAAAGGGGGTCACCACCAAGCAAGGTCTTAGAAAGAAATAAATGAAATGATATGTAAACCTAATTATGCAACTTAGGATAAGAAATTGAAAATTAGAATAATGAACCAAGAAAGTATTGAGGGGCACCTGGAAGACTGAAGAAGGTTGGAATAAGGTCTAAAATACTAAAAAGATTGATTTTTAATGCACATTAGGACCCATACACTAGTAGGGGTGATTTATTCCCAGATTAAGGTTTATGACAGAAACTAGAATTTGGAACTAGAAAATTAGGATATGTTGGAAATGTCTAAAATCAAGTATATTGGGACTCATACGCCAAAAGTGTTGATTTAATCCAAGTATTACGGTTGATCTGAAGCTCTAATATCCTTTAATGTTCTCCTGTAGCTTCTCTCATGTCAAATCTTTGAGTCTAAAAAACTGAATTAGAACCTATAGGTGACTTTTCGTGATCTTGCAAGTAAGGTGACAACTTTAGAAACTTGACAAATTTTCTCCAATCTTGCTCTTTAATGGATCTTCAACCTAGATCTATAAATCACTCATCAAAGAGAGGGAAAAATGTTGTTTTATTAGTAGATAGGGGTTTTCCTTGGTCAAACCTTGTTTTGGTAATCAAACCTTGAAATGAATAGAAATAGAATGAAGGAATGATGAATAAACAAATACACAATGTTGCAACTCACAAAACCATCAAAATAAAGGGTGCAATCTTGTAAGTAGTGGCTAGCATGAATGTAGATCTTGACTTGAATGTTTGCTTGAATAATAAAAACCTACATCGCAAATTTGTTAGCTCAAAAACAAACATGATGCATGATTACTTTGACATGATGCTTGAATCTTGAATAATGCTCTAAAATGCTTGATAATCAACTCTTGAATGCTCTTGAATGCTCTTGTAAAATCTTGTGATCTCCAATTTTCTTTAATTCTTGAATACTTGAATTGCTAGATGACTTGCAAATTTGCTAGGAGAAAATATGTGAAATAAATTTGTATTTATACTTGTTTATGCCAAATTTCCTAAAATTACAACACTACAAGCTGACATCATATCTAGGAGAGTAAAATCCTACCAAGAATTGAATTAAAAATTATGTCCAAGCTAAGTGGGACTCATACACCAGTTGTGGCATTTGAGTCCTAGTAGGCGAAGCTTGGGACACAAATTTCAAGAAAGGTTAAGTTTAATGCCAAATTCAAATCCATGCCATGAAACCTAGTTGGGATCCATATGCCCAAGGTGGCATATGAGTCCCAAACCACTAAATATAGGTCATACAATGATCCAAAATCATTAAATTATGATTTTCATTTGATATATGTTAGGATTATCCTCAGAAAGGTGCATTAAATAAGGCTTGTGGATGCAAAATAGGACCAAATAAGGCATAAAGAAGCCCAATTTTAGTAAGAAGGGCCTAAACAAATGTGAAAATGTAGATGAATACATTTTTATACACTAAATTTAGCCAACACTTTAGTGAGAGGATGAACTTGCTTCAAACTCACACTAAAGAAGACAAACTCGCATCAAGAGCGGTCCAAGTGTACCAATGCTAGTGAGATAGAATGACATCAATCAAGAGGGTTGCACAAGCCCGTAGGATCAAGATCCTATGGAAAACCAACATAGGCACAAAAGAACACACATGTAAATAATGTATGAAACAACAAAAAGATACAAGCATACACTACCTAAGATAATGAGAAGAAACAAAAACCAAAAGAAAAGGGGTGGATCAAGCCTTGACCATTTATCCCACACATTGTGGATCAGATCTAAGTTGTTTGTCCAAAAATTTTACAAGTTTCACATGATGTCCACTATGCAAACCAAATGCACACTCACAAAGGCTACTGGAACCTCAGGTTGTCCACTAGGTGAGCCTCCAGTGAGACACATATCCATGTGGCTGGTATGTGTTCACATAGAAAACAAGTGGCTATGGGAAATTCATGACTAAGTTTAGGCTCCCATAAGTATAACCATACCAAAGCTATACCTCCTAATAAATTTGATAAGGTGCCACACAATAATGAACTTTGAGCTCCATGAAGCAAGCAAAGCTTCATATGCTTGAAACTCATGAACAAACAAGATGGATCCATAAGCAAGCAAAGTGGGTTATGCAAGGTTTCCATATAACCAATATTGTAAATGCAAAAACTAGTGTAAGGTATGTTCAAATAATTTTTTCTTAGCTCATGTAAGGTCTTAGCTTAGGGAATATCATGCCTAATGTCTCCAAGAGAGGACCAATCAAAGAATAGAAGATTCACAACTTAGGGGATGTAGTGTGTTGCATCAAGCCACTAAGAGGAATATAATATGCTAAAAGTGAACATGATCTTGAAGGAAATCACACCCAATGTCAACAAAAAGAGAATGATGCATTGTATGAAGTAAGAAGACAACACAATGAGACTTGAGTTGAAAAAGAATAATGCCAATGTATGCCCCCACTTCAAAGAAATTTCTAAAATCCATGTTGTGAGCAATTACTTTATAGTAGAAAATGATGGATGCTAACAATAAAGAGGACATGAGAGCTTATTTGGAAATCCCTATGCCTAGTCAAATGTTTCAAAATGAAGCTACTTCATGGAAAGGGGTTGCCCGAAAATGAAATCCCAAAATTCACATAAGGGATACATGGATTCGAGGTCAATATGTCTTTGCTACAACATTTTTAAGGAGCTTGAAAATGTCATCATTCCCCAAATACTCATGGAATAGGAACAATGACACAAAGAGAGTGAAAAAAAAGAGAAATCCTTTTGGGTCGACATGGAAGAGACCTAAACGTCTCGACACCTTGTGTCATCCCCAAAAGGAAAACACAAGACAAATGAAAAGAGAAATGAAAAGATTTATGACTTAGAGTAGAATGTAGATACAAATAGAGGAATGCCACAAAGAGATACGTACATAAAATAGAATAGTATGGGTGATCACATTACACACATGCAATCACACAACATGAAAAATTAAACAAAGGAAAGACTAACAAGGAACATGTGAGTCAACCTCTAACAGGTCTTTTGCATCTAAATCTTGTTTATTACATAGGGAAGGAAAAAAACTAGCCAAAGGAACAATATCAAGTGTCAAACTAGGGTCATCACCAAGTTCAACACTCTTCTTAGGATAATTTTCATGTAAGCTCAATAGAAGAGGAAAACAATATATTCAACTTATTATGCACTTCTTCATCAATTTTAGCAACCTCATCATCATCATCCAAGTTAATCACAACAGGAGGTTGAATAATAATGTCTAAAGAAGGTTTTAGCTCTTGTTACGGTTGCGATATAGGATTTTTTTTTTACGCGAAGAGGGAGATTCATCATGTATTTCTTCAATCAAGTTTGGATTTTGATTTACTTTGTTGTTTTCATTGTTTATCCTTTGAGAAAGAGCATGGCATCTATGCCTGCACTCTTGAGCATTTCAATTTATTTTAGTACAATTTTCAAGTTATATTTGTGTAGGAGCAGGTGTATCAACCATAGGATTCTATTCTTTCCTAAGGGGAGGAATGGAAGGAAGCATAGGAGGTTTTTCATCCACTTTCTCTTTAGCTTTGTAAACTTGTTCTAGCTTAGGAGGTGTGACAGGATTGGCTTTGTTGTGTCTTGGTTTTTTGTAGGAGATAGGAAAAGGATATTCCTTAAGTTGGTCTTGGTTTTTTGGAATCTCTTTAGGTTCAATCATAGTTTTGTCAAGAATAGGAGGCTTAATCAGAGGTTGAGGCATGTTTCTAATGCATAGTCTTTCTATGCATTTTTCCTTAAACTTTTGATAAGATTTGAAAAAGAAGTCCTCACAAGGTTTAATAGGTTCCATAGGCTCAAGCCAGCTAAAATCCAATGATAATTTCCCTTAGGAAGACAAAGGATTAAAGCCATTATTGTGCACAGTGAAAATTTCATTGTCAAAGGGAAACTTTAAGAATTTATGCACAACCAATGGCATGGCTTCCATGGAGCATAGCCATGGATAACCAAGCTTCACATGAAATTGGTTTGACATTGAGATGATGGAGAATGAGCCATCTAATTGTTTCAGTATGATTTTTAAAGGAAGAGTGATCGAACCCATCGTAGGGCAAGTGAAACCATTATGTTTTTTTATCCATGCTATCGGTTTATCATATGTTTCTTGATAGAGTTCATGCACAAGTAAGAATTCTTCAGTGATCACATTCTCTCTATAGATAGGATCAATTAATATCCCATAAGTGAGCTTGTTATTCATTTAGTTGACTATGTAAAGAGGACTATCAGGTGCATTTCTAATGATATATCTAGTTGATAAAGCAATTTGAAGAGGCTTTTTAGTTTTTCCCTCATGAGGTATGATTTCAATCAATCCAACCATATCATCCATAGGATTTTGTTCAATAGTATCCATAGGACCTTGTTCAATGATATCCATGTTGTCATCATCCGTGTAAAAATTCATCACATCATTTTTCTTAGTTTCACTAGCTTTGAAAAATGAAATATCATGTGGTTTAGCATAGGGTTACTAGTAAATATTTGCAAGTTTGGTTGGGAGGTGCAAAAAGCTTATTTCCTTGATCATTAACACCTCTAATTTGAAGGACCAGAATCAATGAGATCTTGCACAAGATGTTTAAGACACTTATAATTTTGTATCATGTCCATTTTTTAGTGATATTGGAAATAGGAATTTGATCTAAATTTCAAAGGTAAAGGCTTATCAAGATCGACATTTTAATAGGAGGCAAAGTGATCATTTTTTCCTCTACAAGTTGTGACATTGTACTATGTAGGGTATCAGTAGGAAATTAAATTGTCTAGCTAGATCCCCAAATGTAAAAGGACTTGTTTTATTTATAGTAGCCACTTGGGTATCGACATGTTGATTCAGTTGAGATGAGTTAATTTGAAGAAAACCTTTATTTTGTTTCCTAAAAGGAACTGATGATTATTTTGATTTGTAGATTGAGACTTTTTAGGTCAGCTAGAGGTGGGTTTTGTGTCATGACTACTAACCAAATTTTGATAATCACGAAGGGCAATACACAAGTGTATAAATGAAGGAAAATTCATCATGCTAAGCTTATCTTGTATCTTTGTTTGTAAGTTCTCAATGAACATTCATTGTAGGTGAGGGTTGGGAATATCTACATAGATTTGGGAATAAAGCAACTGGTAGCATGAAATGAAGTCAATAATGTTTTCATCATATTTTGCTAGAATCTAATCAAATAGCTAAGGTCATCTTAGGAGTCATTTTCACTTGGAAATGGTTTATAAAGGCCTCAAAAAGTTCATTGAATGAATGAATTGAGTTGATTTGTAATGAGGAAAACCATTCTAAGGCAATATCTTTCAAGGATCTAGGGAAAAGCTTAGCCAAGAGCTTATTCTCAAGGAAAAAATCACTACATAAGGTAGTATAAGTGGAAAAATGGTTAGAAGGATCCCATTTCCCCCCATATTTCTCAAATCTAGGAATCTCTAGACCTTGTGGTATCAACGTTCTCAATATCTCCAAGGATAAGGGATTTCTTTTGTATAGTATGTAGGATGGCCATTTTATTTTTGGTGTATGGTGGAAATTTTCTTTTGAAGGAATGAGACATTTTGCAAAAGTTGATTTATGATGGCATCATTGTTTGTGTTTTGAGATGGAGGTGAATATGGTAGAGGTGTATATGTGTTTGAGGGGGAAGTGAATGGAATGCTTATGGGAGGTAAAGTGGTAGGAGATATGATGTGTGATGCCACAAAGGTGTTAGGAATGCTAGTGGAAATACCCAAGGTAGGAATAATATTACTAGTAGGTTGCATTGTTGTTGTAACTTGAGGGTTGGTGTACGTAGGAATAGAGATAAAAATTGTGAGAAGAGGACTTTGAGTTCCTCCTTGACTTTAGAAATTTTTCAAAGGTAAAGCATAACTAGTGGTATACCCTTGCATTTTCACAACTTTTTGGGCCTGCATTACTTTATTTATCCTTATTTATATCTTAATTGGTCCTATTTTGCATCCAAAAGCATAATGAATTGTATATTTTTATGGATAATCCTGACAAACATCAATGAATAAATCATAATTTAATGATTCTATCTGACTGTCCCTAATTTTTGGGTCAAGACTAAGACACCACCTAGGGCATCTTTGTCCCCCAAAGGTCTTGGAACCGTGATTTCAAGTGTGCCTTAAAGAGGTCCCTTTTTTGGAGTGTGTTCCCCAAGTTTCATGCCTCGGGACTAAGACAACACCTAGGGAATCTTAGTCCACCTTAAGGTATTTTTAGGATTTAATCTCAAATTTTGGAGGGATTTAGCCTCCTTTAATTAATAATTAATGTTGCATCATGCTTGTTATTGTTGCATCATGTTTGTTATTGTGCTAACATTTGTGATGTAGGGTTTATGATTCAAGAAAGTGTTTTATGCAAGATCTATATCTTTCAAGCAAGAGTCAAAAACCATATCCATTGCAGTCATTTCAAGCACATTTGCAACACCTTATAGCAAGGGTTTGGTGAGACATAACATTGCATGTTGTTCATTCATTATTTCCCTCCATTTCATTTCATTTCAAGGTTTAATTACCAACAAGGGGTTTGACCAAGGAAAACCCCCATTTACTAACAATCAACAAGTTTTTCCTCTCTTGTGTGTTTGTGATTGTAGATATAGGTTGAAGACTTGAAGATCATTTGAAGTGCAAAGTTGTTATCTTCATGGAAACTCACCTACAAGCCAAATTTGGAAGTTTTAGAACATGAGATTAGAGAAGAAGGAAGAGAAGACATCAAGCCTTAGGACAACATTTGGAGATTTTAGAAATTTAGAACGGGACTAAGTCACCACCTAGGACATCTTAGTCCTCCTAAGGGTATTCTTCAGAAATTCTTTCAGATCTGGTTCCGACATCTGAATATTCTGCACCTACCTCAAAAAACAACAATGAAACTAAGATAATTGTAAGGGAATCTTTGACCTCCGTAACACTTTTTAACAACTTTTCATTTAAAGAAGCCTTGTCACATTTCCAAACTTCCCAAGTATACACATCCTAACTTTTTATTGCATAATTTCATCATTTGCACTCATCATTTAGCTTGCATTGTTAATTTTTGTGATTTGAATGCCTATTTGTCTTTTCCAAGCATCTTCTTGGTGGCAAACCCCTAAAAGCTTAAAGAGCCCTAGGTCCTAGGTCTTCCTTGTTGAGAATTGACTCAGCTTATGAGGTTGATATTCAATCCAATTAGGGTTTCTAGGACATAATTGAATGACCAAAGATGAATAGTGGGCTTCCCTTACCTCTATTTTCTTTTCAATTCATTTTGGTGAACCTGACCTTGTTGAGCTTTCATTTTCTAATTTGGAGTTTATTAAATTCCTAGATCTAGGTTGCATTTATTCTTGCATTGCATCTTGCGTTAGTGAAATTGTATCTAGGGTTTCTCATAATTAGTGAAAGTGCATCTAAGGTTTCTCATATTTGCATTAGTGAAAGCACATATAGGTTGCATTTTTTCTTTCTTGCATCATCTTATCTGATTGAAAAACCTAAAAATTTCATTGTTACTCATCCCAATTACATTTAGAAACATTGTTATTTTATCCTAATTTGAAAAAAAATGCATTCAACTTTGCATTCAATTGCTTGTCACTAGTTACTTTTTCTTGCATTCATATACACATTTTCTTATTTCTGGACTTTAGCTCTCTGAATAGGAAACCTCTAAACACTGTAAACAACCCAAAATTTGTTGTTTTTTGGAGAAAATCCTTTGCTAGGACTAAAACTCCCTTCCTAGCATCTTAGTCCCTTTGTAGGTTTTTGTCTCAAAACCTTTTCTCTACTATTTGCTATATATTTTAGTCTTTGGAACCTCAAAATCTCACCGGTAGGACCAAGACACCCTTACTGGCATCTTAGTCCATGTTGACTTTGACTTTCTAGTTTTCAGGGTTTCAATTTGATTTTCTATGCTTCTATGTGTTTCCTTTAGTTTTCTATTATAGTTTGCAGAATTGTTGTTATCTGAATTTCTCTCATCCCAAGTGTAATTGCAAGCATAAGATATTGTGTTTATTTCACTTTATTTGGTTTATCCCTTGCATGAGTTGTACTAATTGGTGTCCTATTGCTAATACTATGGTGAGACGAAGTGTGAGGATCATGCAATCCTGCAATAAAAGACTCATTGAAGATCTTGGGTTATCTAGCTCTCTTACTCCTAGTGTTGGCATAAGTTCACTAGGTATGGACCATACCTTTGATACCTCTTTTGAAATTCCTACCTTACCTACAAGTTCTATGCTAAGTGTTCAAAAAATGGTTGATCATATCCCTCAAGAGAACATAATGAAAATGCATGAAGACCTAGCCCATTTACAAGATAGCATGAGTACTGAAACATTTCCAACACTATTATGTACCTACCATAGATAGTATTCACTACATGGTGGAAAGTGAGGAAGGATTGGAAGTTGTGCGTAACATAGCTCACATCTTTGGAAAACATCTTCCTTCCACCACTAATGGTGCTCAAGCTTCAAACAATGTACAAAGACAACAAGGAAATCAAATTCCTCCCCCTTCAACCATAACCTCCATTCCCACCTATACCAATCCTCAAGTGACCACAACGATGCAACTCACTAGCAATGTCCTTCCTACCTCGAATATTTCCACTAGTGCTCCTTATACCTATGTGGCATCTAATCTTATATCCCCTCCCATAAGCAATACATTTACTAGTCCTTCCAATACACCACCACCATATTCACCTATATCTCAAACTACAAGCAATGATCCTATCATTGACCACATTTTTTACAAATCCTCTCATCAATTCAATGTCAAATTTCCACCATAAATAAAAATAAAAATGGTCCACCTTCATACTATTTCAAAAGCAACCCACTATCTTTAGAAATATTGAGAAATCTATTGCCACAAGGTATAGAGATCCATAGATTTGAGAAATATGGAGGAAACAGAGACCCTACTAATCATGTTAATCCCTTTACTACTTTGTGTAGTGACTTTATCCTTGAGGACAAACTTTTGGCTAAGTTTTTTCCCCATTCCTTGAAAGATGTTGCCTTGGAATGGTTTTCCTCATTATAGAATAACTCAATCTATTCATGTAATGAACTTGTTGAGGCCTTTTTTAACCATTTTCAAGTGCATATGGTTCCTGAAATGACCTTAGCTAGTTTGATGAGATGCAAGCAAAATAAGGGTGAAAAATTTATTGACTTTATTTCACACAACCAATCGCTTTATTCCCAAATTAGTGTGACGATTCTTGATTCTCACCTTCAAAATATGTTCATAAAAAAATTACAAAGTAAGATATGAGACAAGCTTACCGTGATGAAATTCCATTCCTTCATGTACTTATGCACTGCCCTTCAATATTATCAAAATTTCATAGGTAGTAGTGAATCGAAAACCACCTCTACCCATCCTGAAAATTATGAATCCTCAAACCAAAGAGCCTACTAGCCATTCAGAATATAAAATAAAAGTTTCCTTGAAACCAAATTCCACCTCCCAACCCACCCAACAAGTTGATTCCCAAGTAGCTGCTATAAAGAAGAGTAATCCTTCTAGCTTTGGGGATCTGCAAAGACAAACTACTCCCTTACCTGACACACTCCATAACATTATGACTCATCTAATAAACAAGAACATTTTTACCTTACCTCCGATCCAACCCCTTGACCTTAGCAAGCCATTACCTCTGAGATTTAGACACAATGCCTATTTTGCTTATCACTAACAAAAGGGGCATGATACAGAACATTGCAAGTATCTTAAACACATTGTGCACAAGACCTTGTTGATTCTAATCATATCAAAATTGGAGGTGTGAATGAAAAAGGAAATAAATTTGTAGCTCCTCCTAACCAAAATTTGTAAATCTTTACAAATCACGTGCCTAACTACAATATTTCATTTGATAAGGCTAGTGAAACTAAGCCTGATGTGATGAATGTTGACATGGATGATGATAACATGAGCAATAATGAACAAAATCTTATGGATAATGACGAACAAGATCCTATGGATACTAATGACCAAAGTCCTATTAATACAATGATAGGTGTGGTTGACATCAAGACTTGTAAACAACAAACAAAAATTCATATTACTTTCTCTTCAGAAGAAACAATTAAAAATGCATCTGATGGTCCTCTTTACATAGTCAGTAGAACCAATAACACTCCTAGGATTTTAATTGATCCCGTCTGTGGAGAGAATGTGATCACAAAAGAACTATTATATGTGCATGAACTCCCTAAAGATAGATGTGATAAACCAAAAGCATGGATTAAAATGCATGACGGTTGTGCTCGTGCTATGGTGGGCTCGATCACACTCCCTTTACAAGTAGGAACAAAAAAATTAAATGTATCATCCTCTATCATCTCTAATTTGGATCAATTTCGTGTGAAGCTAGGCTATAAATGGCTCTTCTCCATGAATACAGTCTCATTTGTTGTCCATAAGTAATTAAATTTTCCAGTCAGCAATGAAATATTCATAGTGAACCTTAGTGGCTTTAGACCTCCGGCTTCCCCTGGAAATTTCTCCCTAGATTATTTTTGGCATGAGCCCATGGAACCTATAAGACCACGTGAGGACTTCCTTTTCCTATCCTACCAAAATTTTAAAGAAAAATGCATATCCAAATTATCCCTTGAGAACTTTCCTCCACCCATGATTAACCTCCACCACCTGAGCCTAAAGCCCTTCCAACAAACCAAGGCCCATCTATCAAAAATGCTTTTCCTATTTCCTACAAAAGACTAAGAGAAAACCACAAAAGTCCTAATCTTCCTCCTAAGAAAATTTATAAAGCCAAAGAGAAAGTGGTTGAACAAACTTCCATGGTTTCTTCTATTCTTCCTTCACAAGGAGAAAAGGAACCTATGGTTGAAAATCCCACTCCTACACAAGTGAAAATTAAAAAATATAATAAAAGAAACATAAATGCTAGAAAGTGTAGGAGTAGATGGCATGCTATTGCTCAAAAGATGAATGAAGAGAACAATATTGAAAATAAAAATCCAAACTTGACAGAATTAATAAACGATGAGCATCCTCCATTACCAAAACAAATAGATCCTATGTCTCTAACACAACAATGACTAGCATCTTCTATGGATATCATTATTCATCCTCTTGTTGTGGTTAACTTGGATGAAGACACAAAAATAACTAAAATTGACGAGCAAGTACATAATGAGCTAAAAAAATTATTTTCCTCTTCTATGAGCTTAAACGATAACGACCATGATGATCCTCCTAAAATGAGTGATGCACCATGCATTGAGCCAGGCGATTCTCCTAGTACAACACTTGATGTTGTCCCTCTCGCTAGTGATCTACATTCTACAATTACTAAACAAGACTAGGATGTGGATGCCTTATTGGATGGTTGACTTGCATGTGCTTTATTAGTCTTTTTTCTTTCCTTTTTGTTTTCTTTTTTCTTTTAACTACATGTATGTGATGTGATCCCTTATATCATTTGATGTTTTCTCTCTCTATGTGCATTTCTCTATTTATACCTTCATTCTTCTATATTTCATAAAAAAAATTCCTTTTTCATTGGTCTTTGCCTTTTATTTTCATTTTTGTCTTGTGTTTTTCTTTTGGCGATGACACAAGGCATCAAGACACCCTATGTCTCTTCCATGTTGACCCAAAATATTTTTCATTATCTTTTCTTTTACTTTTATTTGTATTCTTTTTCTTTTTTTTCCTTTTGGGGATGACACAAGGCATCAAGACACCCTAGGTCTCTTCCATTTTGACCCAAAAGTATTTTCATTTTGTTTTTGCTCTCTTTGTGCCATTCTTCCAGTTGTATGTGTATTTGGGGAATGATGACTATTCTGAGCTCTTTGATATCATTGCATCAAAGACAAATACTTACCCCAAATACATAGATCCCTTATGTATTTCTTGGGGGAAACCCTCTTTTCCTTTTTCATTTTTGGCTATTTTAAAGTAATTGCTCATAGCATGGTGTTGGAAATTTCTTTAAACCGGGGGCATACATTGGTATTATTTTGGAATGATTTCATTTGTATTTTTCCTTTTCATGTTCCTTGATGTGATTTTCTTATTTCATGCGATGTGTTTTCCTCTTTGTGGTGACTTTGGGATTAATTTCCCTCAAGATAATGATCTATCTTAGAATATTACATTCCTCTTAGTGATGATGCGACACACTGCATCCCCTAAGTTGTGAATCTTTTATACTTTGATTGGCCCTCTCTTGGAGACATTAGGAATGATAT
>VDFB02388135.1:0-20004 GCA_007258455.2 Sequoia sempervirens | reverse complement strand
AATTGTCCGCTTGAAATTTTGAATTTAGCTCGAAAAAGCAGCAAACCCCAATTCTTCAATTTTTCCCGAAGTGCTGGTATCCGGTTTTGTTCGTAATATGATTAGAAGACCCAAATGGATTAGATTTGCAAAACCTCGACGCCTAATCGAAAAGCAGCCAACTCAGGTTTTGAACTTCTTGAAAAAGCCATATGGGTTTTCTCTCGTAAGATTGATTGGAAAGGACCCAATGGTTGAAATTTGAATGCACCGAGGTTTTCACTGACATGCAAAATAAAAGCACTTGCTGCAACTTGATGAAGTTCTTGAAAAATTCTTCAGAAGATTGAGGCAAAAAGACCCAGATGACTGGAAAATTGAAAGCCTTGGCCTTTTGCTTGAAAAATTTGATCTTCCGAATACCAAGAAGAATGAAAAAGCAAGGGTTTATGCTTGCTGGTCTGAAAATCTGACGAAACCAGCAACTATGGATTCTTGAATCACAAAAAATTCTTCAAATTTGCTGCTCCAACTTTCCTCCGGATGCTACCCGCAAAATAATGAAAAATACATTGAAAAGAAGTGTTAACAGATTTAGGGTTTGACGAGGTTTTGCTTTCTTTTGCTTTTATTTTCAAACCCTAAATCTCACCTTTTGAACTGGATTACCACCCTTTCCTTCTGCAAATTTTGAAATTTTGAAAAATTCAAATTTCTAAGGCATGAAACTTGGGCGCTTTTCTCCAAGAGGGGCACTATTTCACCCAATGTTAGCCAAAATTTTAACTTTCAACTTTTCTCCATTTTGATGTGCTACTTCGCCTGATTTCTGGCTGATGCATCAAACCCAATAGGCGAGCCGAGTGGTTCACCAAGTGAGTTCGGACCAAAATCGGTATGATGTTCTGGAGGTACCTCCTGCTAAAAACTAGATTTTGACCTTCGAATTCATGGGAGGCTTTTCTTTCTAGGGGCGCCCATTTCACCCAGAGATAGCCATTTTTATGATTTCCAAGTTCTTCCTTTTCCCTTTGATTTTCTGATGAATCCTCGATTCCGGGAGCAACGCTGATCCAACTGACTGTCTGAATATTTCGTTGGATAGCCAGACTGATTTTGGTGAGGCATTCTTGGACGCTACTTCTGCAAATTCCATCATTTGAAGGCCTTAAAGTTTGGGCGCCTTTCCTCAACTGGGGCGCCCAACTTCACCAGACTTGGAAAAAAAAAAATCATTTTATTCATGTCTTTCACTTCTACGGACGATCTTGTTGAATTTCGAGCTCCAAAGGCTTGATTGATGAACGCTTGGACTCATTATGTCGAGAGGATTCTCTGTGAGGGTCTTCCGGAAACACTTTCGTCAAAGCGTATTTTAGGCCCTCAAAAGCTTGGGCGCCCCTGGCAAGCTGGGGCGCCCAACTTCACCAGAGTTAGTTTATTTTTCACATTTTTCACCTTTGCTTTCAGATTTCTCTTTTCAACTCTCGTCTGACCCTCTGTTCAGCTCCTTGAATCTGATGAATGTGAGCTCCGTTTGTCGTGCCGGATAGCTCACTGAAAAGCCTGTTGCATTTTGAAGACATCTCGTCATAACCTTGACTGCAAATTCATCTGTTTGAAACCTTGAAAATTTGGGCGCCTTTCTTCACCTAGGGCGCCCAGTTTCTCCAGACTTAGAAAAATTTTCAATTTATCTTCTTCTTCAAGTTTCAGATCTTCATTCTATACCTTCCATTTTGACTCGAATTTGCCAGAGACTGGATTGTCAGATGCTCTGACGGGGATATTCATCACAAAGCTGACTGAATACTGAGCAACTTCCATTAGAGATTCTAACCCTAATTCACTCATCTAATGCCCTAAAAAGGTGGGCGTCTTTCTTCAACAGGGGCGCCTAAACTCAGCAGTGTTAGAAAATTTTCATGACTTTTCAACTTTCTTCCTCGTTCCTCGTGCATGTTCATTGTTTCACTTCTTGCTAGAAGCTTAAGTGCTGAAATTGACGCCTGGCAGTCGGATGACCTCCATTGATGACCTCGGAGGCCCAGATACGCTTCTGAAAAAGCAGAATAGACCCAATAGGGCAAAACTGATTATTTTAAGATTCTGACTGTACCAGCCTAATACGGACACATTTTGAGCCAATCAAAATCAATTCGGATCCTGTCGGACCAACTTTCTATTTTTAGAAAATTTTGCCAATATTCGTTTCGAAAGAAACCTAGAAAAACCCAGAAAACATTACTATTTCGAGAAAATTTCTAAAAATAGCAGTTTTCCTAAAATTTAGGGATGAAAAACTGAGATCTGGGTTTTGTAGATTTAGCTACTCTTAGCAGACCCAGATCGTCAGAAATTGAAAATTTTGCGTTTTAACCCTTCATGCAAGATATGCACACCCAAATTTTGACCTTTTTGACTAATTTGACAAGGCTTTTACTCATTTCTTCAAAATGTCTAAGTGTAACAAAAATTTTAATTTTGGGGTATAACACAAATAATATCTCCATGTAAATTGAATTGAACACGAAAAATATCAAGCTGAAGATCCCACAACCTATAATGCAGTCCACCACTCGACTCTCGAGATTCAGTCTAACTAAATACTTTCTGATGCAGCCGAGCCTAGGGATCCCAATAAAAGGATGCTCAGGCATGCAGCCTAACATGCTACACACACACGCAAGAAAATAGGTCTATTTTATTAATGAAAAATGTGGTTTACACAGATACAAGTCACCGCTTGTGAATACACTGAGCACTTTGGCTCTTGTTCTATCCTATCTTGCTTATTTTCCATGGCATGGAGGCCAACCTACCTCTAACTCTTCACTAGCACCCAACTTGACGAACTCCAACACTATGATTGACCGTCTTAATTATAGGCACACAACATCTTGGCACCCAATCAATTCCCCCTAGGATTTATATCTACCTACCACTATCCTGCAATTACTTGCCCACAACTAGAACTTCCTAGCACAACCATTGTTCCTTTGGCGATTCTATTGACACCTATCAACCTTTATTGATATAATCAATCCAAAGACAATTGTTTTTCTAACAATTGTTGGAACATCGGTCTAGTCATTGCCCCAAGGCATTGATCCCATCTAATGCCTCCTTGTGTCTTCTCACTTTCAAGTTTGCTCCTTTCTAACCATGCTACAAAAGCTTAACTCTACATGCTTGCATGCCTTGCACTTCATAGCTCGTGTTTCCTTTCTTGTACTTGTGCGCAACTTCCTTCTTATGCCATGATTTGTCCTTGTAGGCACACTTCTCACCCATGTGCGATGGCCCTCATGCACAATCTCCTTTAATGCTAAAGCTCCAAAAACCAAAAAAAAATGACCTTATCTTTTACCATGTAATGTGCACCTTTGTGTTTTGATATGTTTGCAGTTGAAGTTTGAATATTGAGGAATAATGATAATGACATCAAACAGAAGATATTTTGCACTGAAATATACTAGAAACTTAAACAATTTGCAACACCCACAGGCTGGAATATACTTCAGAATTAGCACAGAAGTTGTATAGCCATTAAATAAGTTTTTCTAAATCATCCAAATGACTACAACACTTTGAAAATGACATTTCAGACATACCCATTTGCTGCTGTGTAAAAATGGTCTGAAAATGAACTGTGAACAGCAACCTGTGACTTCGTAAATAATTGTAAACTCCTCCAAAAACCTGCTGCTCCACCCTAAACTTGCTTGCTGAGTGTTTACCACACTTAGGCACCCCAAAAGACACCAAAATCCTGCTCAAACCGTAGTGCCAAAACAGTACGGCCAATAAAAAGAGAGATTTTTCTGTTTTATTGAGTCCTCAAACTCACTGTTCAAACCCTTCAAATCTGCTCATAAATTTCTCTTGAAACCTCGACAAAGAATACCAAAATTTGTAGCAATCTAGCTCCTGTGTGATTCCTAAATGAAATCACTTGTAAATCCACCAGGAAAGATCTCTCACTTTCGAAATGGATGTCCTTTGTGAAGGTTTTTGTCCTCACAAAGCCTTGGTAGAACGTTGTTCAACCTATAATATTTCTTCATTCAAATTCTCAAGTATAAGTTGTGTTCCCTGAGCCATAGTCCATTGCGCTTCTAAAAAAAATTTAAATATTAAATCTTGATCTAAGGATTGAAGTTCTCGGGTATTTAGTTGCTGCTAGCCTTATGCTTCAATTATTCCATGAGTTATTGTCTCCCCACGCCGGTCGTTGATCAAGTTTTCTAACCTCGTCGATTCCCGACCATGTACTCACGACCCATTGTTTCACCGACTTAGTCAATGTCGAGTTATTCAATCCTAAAGAGCCTTCTTTCTTCGTGTCGGTCTTCTATGAGATTGTCAATACCTTTTTGGGTACTGCATAAGTTTTCTAACTTACTTGTCTCTTGAAGAAGCCTTCTACGAAGTAAACATTTGTCAAGAGAAGTGGGGTTTATAAGGTTTGAACGAAGTTTTCTAACTTCGTCGGGCTCTAACTTAGTTCTAAAAACAATTCAAATATCCGACTCTATCAAGTACATTACAGATGTTCGATATTGGCACCAAGTGGCCTATATGTCAAGCATTAAATGTTATTAGAGCCAAAGTGAGTGAAATAAATGCTTGATCGTGCAGGAATTAAGGTGCTCTTTGTGGCATAATTATTCTTATTAGGAAATGAAATTCCAAAAGTGAAGGAGAATGGGTATATGGTCAGCACTCAGAGAGGAGATTTCAGCTGGAATTGGTGGCATATCACGGAGTAAGTTTCATCCCTGAATTTTCTCTTGGTAATTGAAGGTTAGTATTTGTGCAAAAGGTGGCATTGTTAGATTTTCTTTGAATAAAGGTAAATATTTGGAAGGAAAATGAGATACAAATACTTGGGATACGAACATTTGTCTAGTCTAGACAGTTCTTTGCCAAAAATAGGGGATACAAGATTAGGTCACATTAACCTGGGGGAATTCTGGGAGAGAATTCGCAAACCGAAGAGGGCTCCTATTACTTAGAGGGTTGTTGAGAGTGGTCTATTGGAGGCTGCTGCTTTCCCAATGGTCGTGCAATGCTCAGACCTTGTGCTAAAATGTATAACTTGCTACAATTCTTAAACAAGAGAGATCCGAACAGTGTATAATAATTTGTTGATAACCTTGGACAAGGCTACTATTAGCAAATGTTTCAAGTTACCCAAAAGGGAAGTATACTTCCAATTTGATTTTACACTATCAAAGACTTCCTTTTCAAAGAGAAAGAGATACTATCGGAACGTCATTGCAAAAGATTGGTTCGACCCACCGAGGAAAGGAAAATCCCAATTGCCTAAAAAGATGCACAAATCCCATTTCAAGGATGAGATTTCAGACATCATTGTATTGTTACATAGGGTAAGGAGGAGCATGAATGCACATGATTTTGAGGAATGGATGTATTTCTTCGTCCAAGTTATTTATGCTGGCACACAGTACTTGGATTGCGCTACCATAATTAGTGACCAATTGGACCATATAATAAGAAATTTCGCCATCAATAGGTTCTTTTATATGTCATCTTATCTTTTCTACGCCTTGGCTTGTACAAGAGATTTTGACGAACAAATTCGAATATATGATTATTATCCTAACTTGCAGCTGGAAAAGAGCTATAAAAACTTCCCAAGGGTAAACGATGTGTTTACTATGTGATTAGTCCAGGAGCTGCAAGGTGATTTAGGGAAAAGAGTGTCTCCAAAAGCTTTTGAGTTGGTTACTAGATAGGTAGCCCTTTCATTCAATTTCAAAAGTTTACATATCTGAGGGTCGGTGGATTTGATGGTTTTCCTCTTAAACTGCCCAAGTATGTGGAGGATAAGTATATTTTGATAGAAGTTTGTCGCCAAGTTGCAGAAGTGAATAACAGATGTGCAAAAAGGAAAAATGTTGGTATTCCTTTCCCAATTGGCTTGGGATATTATGAATGTAAGTCTCAGTCAAATGCTCTTAATTTAGGGAAGGACATTGCCAAATATACCTTTCAAACTTATGAGAGAAGATTTCCATTTGATGGTAAAAACTTCATAAGGAACAACCTTCATCTAGGTCCGATTATTACCATGTGCCACTCCTAGAGGATTTTTGGGCAGATTGTGTTGATGATAATGAGGTAAGGAAGAGAGATTGGATAAGGCTGACTCTTGGCCAGATTTTTAATTTCAAACTGGATGGAATATAAAAGGAGTAGAAGATGACAATTCTAATCTAATTGATCCCACTTTTATCAACAAGATACAAACGCAGCCGTTGCCACTAATTGATTGGAACAGTAAAGAAAATGAGGATTTGAATGTTAGAACGGCAACAATTCTAGGGAGAACTCAGATGTGGCTTACCAAGAAGAAGAGAGAAACCACAAAAGCTCCACCCAAAGATAAGAGAGGAACTTGTGAACAAACTAGTACTAGTCAAGCAAGTACAATTCCTTTTGTGCCAATACCACCACCAGCACAAAGTACATCTCTACCAGGAAATAGTGGAGATGGAAATGATCCTCCTGAGAAGAGTAGGGGCCTCAAACAAACATGTGGTGAAGGTCCTCTCCCTGATATTATAACTGAAGAACGGTTGGAGAATGAAGCTCAGCAACAACCAAAAGGAGGTGATCAAGAACAAGAAACTGAACGAGGAGGTGTGGGAACTCATATTCAACAGCTTGATCAATCTCAAGGTAGGCCAGAAGGAAACATGCAAAAAGATAAAGCCTCAACTTCTTTCCCTTTAAACACACATCGTGCAATGAAAACCCCTTCTCTCAATAGAGCTCTTCGCTTTTCAACACCTAGGGATTCTCAAAATCCTTATGCTATCCCATCTTCACCTTCTTGGTTAGAGAATTCTCTCTAGGAAAAGAAAAATGGTACCCATTCCTTTGCCAGAGGAAGATGTAGTAGGGCAACTTTTACAGAAAACCTCTAAAGTTAAGAAACTAAAAACTACATCTAGATTAATGGAAGATGAGGCCTTTGGACATCTGATTATGGAAGTTGTCGAGCCTTCAATACAAAAGGATCCCAATCAGGCTACTATAGAGGATTACAGTGTAACTAAAGTGGATTTAGGTCCACCCAATAGGGACTGAGATATCCATAATTTTCAAGTTGCAACTTTTGGGTTGGTGGAAATCACAGAAAAGGACAAGCAGGACAAAGATGAGTTAAAAAAGTCAGTAGAACTTCTTTCAAATTGTCTTAGAGCTTTGACAAACCCCTCTCCTCAACCTCTTAGCTAGGCAAGTCTTTCCTTTGATCCTAATTCTGTGGCTAGAAAGGCAATGATGAGTAGAATTCAAAAAAATAGCTATTATGGCAAGGTCATCCAGAATTGGGTGCCAAAAATTGAAACAAAGGGACCTTTAATTGAGACATTAAAAAAGTTGTACGATGAATTTGTGTTACTAAGAAAATTAAGTCAAAATTGGTTAACTGTAAACAGGAAGAGTCACACTGGTTACGAATTGATCGTGAGTTGGTTGAAATTATTGCAATGGGTATGAAGAAAGCTGCTTCAGAAAATATTATTTCATCCAAAGAAGAGTCCCAAGTTGTTATGTGAAGAACAAGTATAGCATGGAAGCTTCAAATCATAAAATCAAATTTCTTGGAGTAAAACAAATTGATGAAAGAATGTAACCGTCTCAATAATAATTTCATCAAGAACTTTTCTGATTTTGGATGCCAAATAATGAAGGCTAACAATCAAGGTCCTGCTACACTTGAGTTAAAAGATGGCTTCTTTAGAGTGATTAATACCCTATCAAGAGAACAGGTGTTTGATAAAGAAGAGTTAAAGAAATTGGCTAGGATTGATTGAGCATTATAATGGCTTGATGACTCCCCTGTTCTCATAACATGTAAGATGGATGCCATTCACACCAACAAAGCTACATGGCAGTTGAGAACAAGTAACGTAACTATTCCACAACAGACGGAGATCCCCATCGTTATACTACCTTTTAAGGATTATTAGACACACTTGGCAGTTGTCCAACAAGCACCTCCAGAAGGAGAAACTCCAGTCAATTCACATGCCCAACCACCCCAGCAATAGACATCTTTTGATTTCAACGGCCTTGTCTTTTTATTTAATGATGCTAGACTTGGTTACTCTGATTCTTTCAAGAATCAGTTACTTTTAGTTATTTCAAGACTTCGGTGACAGTTATGTTGCTAAAAACTATATATGTGCTTTATTTTGACATTGCAAGGGTCTGAAATTTTGATCCCCCTTGCACTGTGATGCACAAGTGAGAATCAACCTTAATTGAAGGATCAAATTTTGTAGTTTTAATTATCTTGTAGTAGATGTTTATTGTCTATGTGTAATGAATTATGAATGGAATGCTAATGTTTATAAATAATTTTGTGAGCTTAGATAAGCATTTGAATATTCCTTCGCTGTGAGGATGTATTATTCTTTGGTGTTTTATTCATTTATTTGCAGCAAATGTTAAGATTGCATTGAGTCAAATCAGCAAGCTTTGATAATCTGGTCTATGAGCTGTGATATTGAATGTTTGCCAGTCTAATTTCCAGCATTAGTATTTCCAAATCACTTTTAATCGCATCTATTTTCATGGCTATGAATAGATGTTAGTTTGTCTTTCCTACTTTCTAGTTAAAAGCATACCCCCATTTTATTTTAAATTCAAAAAATCAAAAATTATATCAAAAGAGGGAGTCGTCCCTCAATTAAAATTCAAAGGAAGATCACCAATGCAATGATGATCTCTCCAACTCTTGCTAATAGATTAGTCCTCTTTTCAGGCAAAATGGAGTCAATTTGTATTAATTTTTGAAGGACAAATCTGTCGACCAAAAAGTTGCAAATGAGCTCCAAAGCACTTTTATTGCTCTCCTCAATTCCCACACCCAACTTTGGGAATTCAATATTTATTTTATTTAATAACACCCCTTATGTCTCCCATGTAGGCGTCCCTCTTTTAAAAACAACTTAAATTTACTTTTTTGAAAGTCCCCTTATGTCCCCTAGATGCCACCTTATAAAGTCACTTTAAATAATTTAAAATAGCGTTAAGTTAAATATTTAATTTAACTTATAACATTAACATTATTTAAAATAATTCCCCAAACCATTAAAAATCACCAAATAATCATTAAATGCAAAATCTGATCATGCCAGGTGAAAACTGACGCTAAAAGGCCAAGTCAATGCGGAGGAGGTGACTTACTAAAAATAGTAAAATTGAGCCAAGTGCCCGAAAACACTCCAAAAAGTGCCAAATGGAATCTCTTGTAGCCCTCAACTCATTACGACACACAGAATATGCCAAATGGCTAAACAACACAGTCTCCAAGATCTGTTGGGTCCCCTAACCAAACCAGCCTACAGGAACCCAAAAAATAGGCTAATTGTCTCCAACTTTCTACTACTTAGGAAGGGGACATTACAATCCTCCCTCCCCAATATTGCTTGTCCCCGAGCCATTGCAAACTCTCAATGTTGTAATATCCATTCACTCTCCCACGTCACATCCTCAACTGCTAGGTTCTTCCATTTAACCAGATATTCCTTCATAGACCTTTTCCATAGAGTACACTTTCAGACATCAATGATAGCCTCAGGGATCAGACTCAATTTCCCCTCCTCATCTAATGGTGGTAGCTTCGAGAAAGGAACTACATTGTGACCAAGTGCCTTCTGAGGTATGACACATGGAACACATTGTGTACTCTACTGCTTGTTGGTAGTTCCAGCTCATAAGCCACTTCTCTAATCCTTTTGGAGATTCTAAAGGGACCATATAACTGTTGCTTAAGCTTGTCCGACCCACTCTTCTTAAGTGTGGACTGCCTGTAGGGTTGTAATATTAGGTATACCATGCCACCCACCTCAAAACTATGTTTTGTGCAATGGTGATTAGTGTACATCTTTTGCTGATTTTGTGCCTATTGCAAGTTTTCTTTCAAAGATTTCATTATATCCTAACTTTCCAATAGAAAATCCCTAGCCTTAGGCACTTTGTTGTCCCCAAATAGCAAATCAATGAAGCTTGGAGCTTCATATTCATACAATGCCATGAACATTGACATCCTGATAGAAATGCGGTAAGTGGAGTTATAACAATACTCACCAAGGTGTAACCATTTTACCCATGCCTTCTGCTGCCCTGAGATATAGTTTTGAAGGTACCCTTCCACCCACTTGTTCAATATTTTTGTCTAGCCATTGGTCTATGGGTGATAACTGGTACTAGGAGTGAGCTCAGTCCCACTCAACTTGAAGAGGTCCTGTCAAAAAATACTTAGGAACTTGTTGTCCCTATCACTCACTATATTCCTAGGCATCCCATGAAGTCTAAATATCTCTCTGAAAAATAAATCAACCACTTGTGCTACTGTATATGAGGCTGACATGGCAAAAAAATGGGCAAATTTTGTTAGTCTATCAACGACGACATATACACAATCCTTGCCCTGAACCTTCGGTAGCCCAATGATGAAGTCCCTAGAGATACATTCCCATTTCTGATTGGAAATAGGCAAGGGCTGCAATAACCCGGCTAGATAAGTGTACTGTCCACTTTTTAGCCCTATGTTTTTCAGTGGCCATTAGCCTATTCCCGAAGTCTTGTAGGCTATTTGGAAGCATTTTTAGGGTTTCCTATTTTCTAGGAGGTATCTTTTTGAAATTTCAGGGGATGGATGCAGGAGTTTGCCAGTATGTTTTCTGAGTCTTTCTAGGTTTTCAGAGAGCTTCGGTGGGGTGTCACATGCATTTTGATCAATGACCATTTCCGGACTTACTATATTTAGTAAGTTACGACGACTACCCAGAATGTGCTCAAACGGTGTTTGGAGTCACTATTTTTAGCAGTGTTGGTGTAACAATTAGCACCTCTGGAGTGCAAGTTGGTACAGACAACTATGCATAGTGCGTAATGACTGCTCTTCAAATTAGGAGGGGAAGCTCCCTCTTGTGCATAGTTGTCTATACCAACTCGCACTCCAGAGGTGCTAATTGTTACACCAACAGTTTTTCAGTGCCCACTACAAGTAGAAACTCTAATCTGGAAAGAAATTATCAGATTGGACCTCACTTCGTTCAACAAAAACTGACTTGGAGTTTCAAAAATATTAAAATATTAAAAATATTCAATTCATCTCAACATGAGAATTGCAATTAAGTCACAAAATAGGCGCCAATATTAAAATATTGAAGAAAATCACCTTCATCAAAGTTGATTGTTGAAACTGAAGATTTAATATTTTTTAATTGAGTTAACTAAATTCTCTCCTTCTGGGTTGACTTAGAATATTTTATTGATTCTGAAAAGTCAAAGTTTGATTTTCTAGGCGTCCCCCTTCAAAAGTAGAGATTTTTAGCTAACTTCCTATTTTGTAGTTAGTTGAAAACATCACTATAGCCCCTGTTGAACTTTGATTTCCCAGTGTCCAGTTGATGCCGGAGCTGAGCTAACACATCCATTGCGTAGCCAGAACCACTCTGATGAAATGTCTGCTAGGAGCTGCAATTGTTAAAAACCACGTCTAGTGCCTAAAAAATAAAGTCGCGTTTTATTAAAATAATGTACAGGACACCAGACTTGGCCATTTTCCTGTTTTGCCATCTCGTGCTTCAAACTGCCGCTGCCAGTTGTTAGTTTTATGATCAGATGTAATGCACAGAAAATTAATTCAAAATCAACACAAGAACACAGCAGATACCCTGGGAAAACCCTCCTCTTGAGGGAGAAAAACCTAGCAACAATATATCACTTATATATTGATTATTACAATGATGATCTCCTTACAAGAGGCGGATATGTGGGCCTGAATACATGCACCAAAGAGTGATGCAACACAGCAATACAAAGAGACAATATGTTGAAGAAAACTAGGCCTCTAATAATATTGAACTGCCTTAATGAAGAAATTTGCACTTTGCAAGAACACGAACTTGACAAGGATGGAATGACGAATGAATAGATAATGAGCAATGAGAAAGGCATCGGCTATATATACAATATGGAAGAGAGACGTGACTTCAAAATAACAAGTTGGCTCAGCATAGAAAGATGTGCCTCTTCAATAAAATCACACCCATACAAGAAAGGTCGGCTTCATTAATAATTCATGCCTCTTCATAATGTCGGCCTTGGATCAAATTGCACCTCCATAACAAGACGTGCCTCTTCAATAAACAATTATTAATCATCATCAATGAATGACGCCTCATTTCATAAAGACAATTTCACCAATAAATAGTCGTAAGGCTATGATTTAATTGTAATCGGTCTGGGCTGGAAGGTAGCGACTGATGTTGAATACATCAACACCGATGAATGATGACTACCGTTGATTGGATGCTAGATCCATCGTGTAGCTAGAAGAATTCCGCAAAGAATGTATGTAGAGCGTCTGAAAGTGAATTTAAGGCCCTCAAATGCAAGGGCGCCCCTGGCCTGCAGAGGCACAATTACCATCTTGAGAATGATTTTGCAAATAACAACTTTCAACTAAACGTTGTACTTTGACCCATGACATCAGGAGCTGGATTGCTCTGATGTGCACGTTGTTGATCTCATCGCGAAGATGGAACAACTTGGAAGAGATGTTCCTAGAAGTGACGAAGCGAGAAAACTACTCCTAAGACCTCCAATAGAAGGGTGCCTTTTCCAAGGGAGTATGTAAATTCCATATTTAGCCATTTTTCTGCTTGTTTTCATTCTTCAATATTTTCCGCTTGTTTTCATTCTTTAGTACTTTCCGCTAATTCTTCACTCACGAGCGTTTGACAAACCCTAAGGGTTGACGGTTGGATTCACTGAATAGCTAGGAGAATTCTACACAAGTCTTGTGAGGACAACGGCTGCAAAAAACCTCATCTAGCTAGCCAAAAGGCTAGGCGCCCCTGGCCTATAGAGGTACAGTTTGATATTTTCACTTTTATTTTCCCTCCATTTTACGTGCTCATTGGAACAACTGCCATGGTCACTCAACACATCTGACGATCTTGCGAACCGATGCATCGCGTAGTTGGGTTGAATCAGAAGAGATCCCCCAGAAACAAAAACTGCAAATTCATTCATCTGACATGTCTAATTCAAGGGCGCCCCTAGGCTACATGGGCGCAAAAACTGCAAATTTGATTGTCTCTATGATGTGTACAGAACGTTATTAATAAGCACGAAGTTTTGTGCTTTCAGTTTCAATGTTCTCTTTTGTTGTTTGTCCATGTGATGTGGAAATTCTCCATAAGTTGAATAATACCACAAGGGTGTGTACCATTCCTCCGCAGAATCAACCAATAGGACCAAAGGAAGGTCCTCTTCAATTTCTTGTTCAAGTTCAATTACACCATTGCTCTGATGCTTTTGATCTCCATCTTCCGCCAAATATCAACAAAGACCTTGCCCGCAAATGAGCAGGATCGGCTTGATTTCTAGATCATAATCTTGAACTTTTGCAATCCAATTTCCTCTTTTCGTGCCCATCTCCTATTGAGTCAGCACACTTTTAATCGCTAGATCGGTGACAAACATCGTTGTATGTGAATTCAAAAGATAGAACCCGAAATTCTTGACAGCTCTAACGACAACATACACATTCTTCTCAATCTGAGAATAGCGCAATTCACTATCCTTGAAACTGGCACTCATAAAAGCAATTGGAGATTCTCCTTCTTCATTGAGCTTTTGTGTCAATATAGCAGATAGTGTGTGTGTTCTGACGCATAACAATAGAAAATGAAATCCTTCCCAAAGTCAAGACGAACCAACACTAGTGCGTTAGCAATAGCTTCTTTGATTTTAATAAAGGCATGTTTGCCTTCTTCTGTCCATATGAAAGTGGACATCTTTTTCATCATTGCCGAAATCTCCTTGGTCAGCTCTAAGAAATCAGGTACAAACCTCCTGATAAAGTTGACTTCGCCGAAAAAAGAATGCACTTGTGTTTTGTTTGTTGGAAGAGACAAGTTTTTGATTGAATCCACCCGATTTGGATCAATTCTAGTCCCCTCTTTGGAAACAATGTGGCCAAGTAACTTGCCCTCCGTCACCGCAAAGATGGTCTTCTTGGGATTTAGTGAAATCTTACGATACCTGCATCTTTCGAACACTTTCACGAGGTGTGAAAAGTGGTCTTCCCGTTTATCTGAGAAAATAGTCAAGTCATCAAGGTAGACGACTATGATCTTGTCCTTGAGATCCCCAAACGCCAAATCCATGGCCCTCTGAAAAGTTGCACCAGCGTTGATAAGGCCGAAAGGCATCCTTTCATAAGCAAATGTTCCCCACGGCGTGGTGAAAGTTGTCTTTATCTAGTCCTCCTCTACTGCTGCAATCTAATTGTAACCAAAAAAACCACCAAGTGATAGCATTTCTAATCTGGTGACTGTCTGCGAGGTATGTTCCATGATTGGTAATGGGTAATTGTCCTATAAGGACGATTGATTCAAATTCCTGAAATCCACGCAAATTTTGATCTCACCGTTCTTTTTGCGCACAGGAACTATGTTAGACACCCAGGTGGAGTGATGAATTGGAAATATTATCTTCAAGTCCACCATCTTCTGAATCTTCGCATAGATAGTATCTTGGATTCGTGGATTATAATGTCTCCGCTTTTGCCTGAAAGGCTTGACATCAGACTTAGAATTTGGGTTGGCTTAGAATCATCTTCTGCACAAAACCCATATTTTAGTTTTTCTTAGAAAAATTGCCCTTCGGAAACCCTAAAACTCCTACAGTTCTCAACTGAAAAGTCTTTGCATGTAAGCTAAATGCCGCTTTTTCACAATTTTGACGTTGTGGGTTGTCTTAAAATCACTTTCTACACAAAACCCATGTCTCAAAATTTTTCGTGAAAATTGCCCTCCGACAAGCTATTTTTAGCCTCATCAGGGGACATTTTAGCTTTAAGGAGAAAGTTGTCGGAACATAGCCATGTTTATAGTCAGCAGGCGAGTTTTTTAGAATGTAGTACACACAGATCGAATTCAAGACTAAGTCAGTCTTGGTTCATGACTTCATCGGAACAGTTGACACGGATTTGCATAAAGTGCATCCAGAGGCTATCTTGGATCCAATTAAAATAAATCAAGCAATACTTCAAAACATCGAAGAATCTAGGTTGCTAGAGGTGGCTTCACTCCCTATTTCAGTTCATTGGATAGAATTCGTGATGTCTTGTGTCAAGCATTACAATTCTACTACCCAAGAAATTCAAACAGTAGATGGATGGGTGATTTGCAATCTCAAGCCTTAGGACATTGAGAGATGTTTTGGTATTCCTCAACATCCGAATAGTTTGGTCATTACAATGGATCAGTGTGAAAAAGCATTCAACGCTGATAAGAACATGTGTCAAAGCAAAATGGCAGCAAGGTGGTTAAAATAGAAGAAAGTTAAATTGCCAAACAATGTGGGTTGTGGTGAGTTCAAAGATGAGTACGCGATTTTGATCACTCTTCTTAATCGTGTTTCCGGTCATGCAGATGCCAATAAATTCCAACTTTGGATGTATTATATCATTGCTCAAATTATTTCCAGGCAGGAGCATTACGATTGGGCCTCTTTGATCAGCGACATTCTTCACAAGCAGATTATCGGTTTCCTAGTTGCTCACCAATTTCATATGTGTTCGTATCTTGTATACCTAATTGCTTACCAGGTTTAGTTTAGAGGGTTGAACACAATGGGGATTCTCGGTGTACAAAAGGTTTATCAATACTACGACCAGCTTGAGTTCACAAAGTCTGAGCAACATTTAAAGCATGTGCAAGAAGCATTCTTGATGTAAACAATGAGGAACCTAGACTAAGAATTGCATGTTCGTATCTCAACGGTTGCCAGAGCAACAATGGTAGAATGGACAGACTAGTTCATTCAGTTCCCTACCTATACCTACATCCGCGTCTACGAATATATAGGAAATCCAGCCATGCTACTGAAAGATCCCCAACCCAAATCTGATTTGATTTTCTAAGTTGTCTTTTCACAGTCTTTGACTAGCGAATAGAAGGGGTTTTGTTTTTGTTTCGTTTTTGCGTTTTTCTGATTTTTTTTGTGTTTTTGTTGAAGGTTGATTTATGCAACAATATTGCAAACTAGAAGGAATGAAATTCCTGCTAAAACTTAAATGAGTCATACAATTTAAATAGAGAGCAATAATGATGAATTTATTGGCTCAAATGTCATTGTACATACCACAAATCTGCATATAACAATCTGATATAAACTTGAACAGCAAGAACAACCCCTTTTCAGCTTCTTCCTAGCTTCACAAATCTGCCCCATGGTCTGACATGAATTTCTAGCTAGCTTAATATGCGAATCATATCCAGTACTTGATATGAAACCCTTTGTAGCACCTAGGATTTGAATCCTATGACTCTTGAAATGATGCAACAGCTAAGATAAGGTATAAAATGAGTTGCCAAGGCCTTGAGAAGACCTATACTACTTATGGCTGCACCTGATCTGTTGCAATATGTTGATATAATACTGCTGCAAACTCAGATCTGCAAAATATATATCTGAAACTCATCTAAATAAGCCCAAATGAAGACCCAAGGTAGGCCCTCCCCGAAGGTGAATTGGGTTCTCGTCCAATCCACGATAGCCTTTGAGAGTTTGCGTTCCCAGAAGGCTGAAGCAATGCTGAAACCCTTCTCCAGAGCTCAAACCTGCAAAGTGTTTTGTAAAAATGAGAGTAGAATGCCCAAAAAAGAGCCCAACACTTTGTTTTATAACCTCCAAGAGTTTTTTTTAATAAAATATTCCCTCTTGAGGGTCTTTCCTCATCCAAAGAAAAAGGCCACTTTTTAAAAACAACTTGAGTTGCTAGGATGGGGGCACTTTTCACTATTCAGTTTATGATTTTCAGTTACTTCATTTTTCACTATTCCATTAAAGCAACATTAATATTTTCACTTTATCTCTTGATTCATCAACTGAAATCCAAACTGAAGGCTCGTAAGGCTCCTAGCTAAACTCCACAGCTCTCGATTGGGTCCCCCTAACCATGCTTCTGACCTATGGGAACCTTAATAGTAGGCCAACCTCCGCTATAGACTGAACTGTCTAAGGAAGGGACATTACAGTCCTCCCTTCCTGGGATTGCTTTCCCCCAAGCAACCCGCAACTGCAATATCTCTCAACTGCCACAGCATCTGATATCTAAATAACAAACTATTTGTGTCTAACCGCCAACCCAAATCCCAAATGATCCTGGAAAGAACTCTGACCAGCATCCTCTGTATACAGCTAAAGTTCCTGTCATTGTCAAGCCCTGTCAAGTGAAGCCAATTGTCCAACAAATAAACTCCTACATCTCAATTCTGAAAATCATCTGTATATAAATTGTGCACAAAGATCTGTACCATTTGTTGATCAGTGAGCTCTACCATCCAAGAACTGCGGAGATGAACCACATGTATCCACACTATCCATAAGCAAACTCCATCCGGATCCCATGAATAAATTGGAAAGCCAACACCTGTCGCTTTCTGTTGTGCCACTTTGATAACCTCTAAAACCCAAATGTAGCGAATCTCTATGTCCTGATACAATAGGCAATTAGTAAGAGGGAACAAACATGAAGACTTGCCAAATTTGGACTCATCACCTGTAGACGGAAATATATCATACCAGAGTGAATCAAAACACCCTTTATTCAACCCACCTCTCAGTGTCATCAAAGACATGGTCAAATCCTATGTATGTGGGCTAAAAGGAAACTGATGAGCACACCTCATAATGCAATCAAGGTGAAACTCCCCTGACTGCACCAATGGAAAACCAGAGTGGTCATGGTTACTCCATCCTATATTGCCATCATCAAAAGAAAACTCACAACTCACAATAGGATGAGTTGGTCTTGTAGCAACATCATCATTATCCCTTGCAGCCATGTCAACAAGACCTCTATCAGAAAGCAACTGAAAGTATCCTAACTTACTTCCAGGGGTAAGAAGAGTACCGTCATGGATGCCATCTATCTCCTGAAAAGAGGCTGGAACAACACCAGAGTCCAACATGCAAAACTTAGAAGAAACCATCTTCTTCTGATAAGACTGTCCAATGTCAGTCTCAAAAGTACCAATGTGGAGTCTGGTGCTCAAATCTCCCATGTGTACATAGATCAACTCACTAGGCCACCAAATACCACGGTTGTAACTCAGGCCAGCAACAAGAATGGAATCATAGGTGTCAACATACCCATATATACTAAGGAAATCCATCAAATATTCAATGTCCATCAAATAAACATGCCTCCACACACTCCCAAGCAACTGGATAGCTGGTGTAGGACATGAAAAGTCAGAAAGCGCAATGGAATTCCAAGTAGGACAACTACTAACCCATGACGAATCAATGAAGATGAAGTCACCAATCAACAATTTGAAAGCTGCCATATCATAATAAATCGGTGACATGACCAATGATGAGTCATGGACGCCTTCAACACCCATCAAAGACAGCTGTTGAGTGGTTGGTCCACTATGGGTGTCATCAGCAAAATCACCAACTGAAAATTTTGAAGTCTTCATTAAACCATCCAAATGACATGTCTCATCATTCTCATCACTACAAACATATGAACAACATGAGTTTTCTGATTCATATAAATTTATTTGTTCATTGTGTTTGGCTGTCATGAGAGGCTTGCTCATGACACGATCAACCTCATTAACATCATTCTTTAGGAAAAGAGATCTAAGATAAGCCTCCCTTTGTTGTCTTGTTTGATCTATGCAGTGAACTTGTTCTTTGACTTGTAGTAGATGCTACTTTGCAAGGGCAGCCACTAACTTAGCCTCCTTGGCCCTTTGTGACCATATATCGCACAAAATTTGTGTCTTTTCCACATCCTCCCAAGTATGATAGAAAAAATCAGAATTCTTATGATTTGAATTCATCTCACAAAACCCATTTTTAACACCCAATTCTTGAGTGCCATCTATAGAAAACTCCATGGTATTATCAGCCTCATGTTCAAGGCGTGTTCTCTCATGATGGAGTAAAGAAATATGACTGCTGTCATAAAAATCAGAATACCTGTTATATTCTTGTGTCATGTCTTCAAGCTTCACAAGTGCATCTCCATTGAAAATTTCAAGCCCAACCCTTACACTTTGTGTGCCAACAGTTGTAGACTCATCTTCACAAGTTCTTCCATGTGTAAGAGTAACAATCTCATAAGAATGAGGAAGAATATCGCTGTCCCAAATCAGACCTTTGGAATCTTCTTTTATGATTACATTGTAGTCATCAAACACCGTCACGCCTTGATTTGTCTCATTTTCATCCCAAGTGATTCGGGGTGGAAGTGGCTCAAAGAAATCTTTATCACTAAATGTCGCTACAAGGTACCTCATTGTATGGTTCTTCAATCATTTCCTCAACTTGGTCAACTCCTACACCAATTGCCTTGTCATCTTGTACCCTAGGGGTAGCTGCTATAAAAGATTGATTTTCTAAATCATGAAAGGAGTGATTATGCCCACTCAAAAGTAGACAAAGATCAACAATCTCTCTATCTTGATCTTTCACCAATTGGATAGCCATGTCTCTATCTCTAACCATTTGTAAATAGTCTTCTTTTATCAACTCCAAAGCCTCCTTGAAAGGGTGCAAATGTGTATGAGGAATACCATGTCCCATTCTTTTTTGTCTTTCCTCTCTTTGGGCTGTCCAAATGAGGTCTTCTAGGTGTTTGTGAGTGCTATCCATTCTTGACAATGCTTGAGCTATTCTATCTTCCTTCACCACCATTTGATCTTGCAAATCTTCCCAAACCAAGGGCTTTTGTTCCAACTGTCCTTGGCTACCATATGTTGATTTTTCATCATGTGTAGGGGAAGTAGAATCAATTATCATTCTAGAAGAAGCATTAAGATCACCCAAAGAATCCATACAATCGCTGTCCATATCACTCGCATGTTCCATGCTTTTGTAATCTCCAGGGTTAGAGTGCACTTACATACACTTTGTAACCCCAATTTGTAGCATTTTATGTCT
>VDFB02388134.1:0-27532 GCA_007258455.2 Sequoia sempervirens | reverse complement strand
ACTCGCTCCTCTTCCTCGCCGACAGTGATCATCTACATCCTGGATCGAATCAGTTCATTCTCACCCGACAAGTTGAAAAGAATCTTGAGGTCCGCGCCAAGCTCATCTAAAAACTTTGTAGAGTTAGAGTTGCCTACTCAAGCAAGGAGGAAGAAAGAAGTCCGTCTGAGTAGAGAAGTTGAATCAAGCGAAGGAGTATTCTCAAACGAAGAAGTTCAGTCTACTGAAGAAAGCGGAGAAGAGATTACAAGTTTGTTCCGAACTCCACCAAGTGTTTCAAGGTTTGCTCAACCTAAAGCTATTCAAGTTACTACACCAGTGTTTGTTCAGCAATCAGTTCAGGCTACTACAACTCCAGTAATTGTATATCAGAGGAGGTATCCAAATCAAGCAATGGCTCAACCAGGAGGTCAACAAGGGGGCCAACCCGCTCCTAATGGTGCTACTTGGCTAGTTACCAACCCATCCCCTCTAGAGTTTGCAGATTATCACGATATGCCAAAGAATCCGGAGCATTTCTGCACGAAGTATCAGGTCCATGATCCAAACTGTTCTGCTGAGGATCACATTAAGATGTTCGAAGATCATTTGCGAAATAGACAAATTGCATACGCAGACGTGGCTTGCAGATTGTTCCCGTATTCCTTGGGAGAAGAGGCCCACTTTTGGTTCATACATTTGCCAGTTGGGTCCATCAGAACATGGGAGCAGATGAAAGAGGCATTCATTGGAAAGTTCGGTATTCCTATCACCCCAGTAGAGCTCTTCCGCCAATTCACAGAGGTGAGAAGACAGGACAAAGAGCCTATTCATGCCTTCAACAACAGATTCCAAAAGGCTCTCACAAGGCTACGTACTCCATACATTGTTCCCGATGCTCGAGAAAATTATTATGCAGCCTTAGACCCATTAACCGCAATGTTTGTAAGACAAGCTCATCCCATTTCGGCGGATATGAATCAAGCATATGCTAAGGCGGTTGAAGTGAGCCAGAATATGGGGCAAAATATAACTGGACCCTCTTTGTACACTGGCTTGGTCACCACGAACAATCATATGCAGACACTTACCCCAGCATGGAATCAGCAAATTCCAGCGTTGAATCCAGTTCCGCAACCAGCTTATCATGTTACACCACCATCGGACCAATTGGTTCTCCATCCTGGGATACCTTTATCTAAGACTCCGGCAACACAGCCTATCTACCTCCAGAATATAGTACCTGCATCAAGGACACAAGAGGAGAAAGACGAAATGAAGGAATTAGTAGAACAAATGAAAAGGCTGTCATCTAAGGTAACTCACCTCAGAAATCAAAATAATCAAATGCAATCTATGTTGAAGAATTACCAGGCACATCCAGGTGCCAATCGAGGATATCAAAATAACCCTCCACACCATCAAGATGCCCATCAAGGACATGGACACGACAACAGCCATGGGTATCGAAATAATAATCAAGGGTATCAAAAGAGGTCCTGGAATACTGGACCTAACAACGGAGGAGTTCCATCACCGCTAGACAACCCGCCACCTCCAGAGAATCGTCCCACAGACAGGGTATTTTTGGCAGAAGCCGCTATGTTAGGATGGTGTAGACTTCACAACACGAGTCGGCACTCAGAGTTACAGTGCCATGAATTTCAAGTAGCTGCTGATATCTTCAAAGGAGAAGTGAAAAGCACGGAGGGTACTGAGAATCCTCCGACTACGGGATATGAAATTGTCCCAGTACAAAGGTATGACCAAGCACTGATTCTAGAAGATGTCAACGTCATGTCTGAATATCAAGGCTACACACCACCAGAAGTCAATTACAGATTTCCACCAGCTTCGGCTAATGGTCCCGTGGAGGCGCCAGATACTCAAATTTACGAAGAAGCTCAAGTTTATTCAGAAGCTCAAGTGTATTCAGAAGTTCAAGACAGTTATTCAGAGGAGCCACTTGAGCAAGGTAACTATGTTTTTCCACCTCTCAACAACAGTGTTTTGGTTGAAGGGAAAAGAGAGGTGCAAGCGCTTCAAACTTCCGGAGGAGCACCACCCAAGGTGTATCAGAGAACTTACCATCAGAAAGAGCCTTTGACGTCCTCGATTCCTCCGAATAATTTCGCAACCCCGCCAAATCCAAATGCGAACAACAATCCAAACTTACCAAGGGATTCTCCAGATTATAGACAGCAAAATGCGATGCAGAACAGAAATGGTCAGCAGACCATCCAACAGCCCGTCCACGTAATGCAGCGTCCTCAAAAGGACAATCTTCCAAGAGATGACATGAAAAGATTAAGTTCCTACGTGCTAGAGGAAGTTAAGAAGATAAAAGTCAGTCTTCCCTTGTATGAGTTGATGAAGATCTCAAAAGTTAGAGACGCAATCCTGGGAAGTCTATATGAGGCGCCAAGTGTAAAGAGTACATCTCAAGAGACACCTAGTTCGTCAAAGAACCTGTTGTGACCTTTTCACACATCGCCCCATTCAAGATGGGGACCCCCTAAATTTTTGCTCCGTTCCGGTCTTTTGGCTTGGGTTTTCCTCTCTCTCTCGCTCTGTCTCTTTTCTGATGTCCGTCTTTCTGGGGTTGCGCCCGTCAGTGAGTTTAAGTGTGAAACTGACCAAGTCTGAAAATTAGGGTTTCACCGTTTCTGGTCAGTCCAAGGTCAAGTAATGTGAGTAAATTGAAAATTGAGTTTAACGTTCTTGTCAGCAGGCATCCAGCAGGCTTCCAGCCAATTTTCATCAGATTCCAAGGTACTTACTATTTTTAGTAAGTGTGAAATTCAGGGCAATTTGTCAGCATTTTTGAATTTTCAACAGTCACACCGCATTCAGAGCATATCAGGCTACTTGCATGCAAAATTTGAGCGAAAACCGACAACTTACTATTTTTAGCAGTCCTGCTTCCGGCACGAATTTCAGGGTGCAGATGCAGAGTTTTTCTTTGCATGTCTGCATATTCCTTCTGGGTTTTTCGAGACCTTCACGATGATGTAACATGCAAAACGAGACGATCACTTTCAGAATTCAGCCTTCCGAGGCTATTTTTAGGGTTTGCATGTTAGGGTTTCTTTTGCATGTCGGGTGATTCCTGGTGGGTTTTTCGAGAGCTTCGCAATGGTGTGACATGCAAACAAAGATACTCACTCAGTAAGGAAATTGCTATTTTTAGCAGGTATGTCCTACAGTCATTCCCCAAAGCAGCCTGCTAAAATTATGTCATCAAGAAGCAAGGCTTAAACGTAAGAGAAACAGAGTTCATTTGATGGCGCAGAAAATCGGGGTTTCCAACTTCTGAGTCAAAATAGGCGTAAAAAGTCAAAATTTTCAAACCGATGTAAACCATCGCGACAAGATCCATCGTGTCACTGTGAAACATGTGTCAGTTCCAGAGTACCTACTATTTATAGTGTCAATTTGAAACCGGCTAAAATAGTAAATTGAGTGCATGCGCACGCGTTTCAAAATTTTATTGTGTCACGTGGGTGAGGAGCGCCATTCAAATTTCAACTCGACGTAGCATGGGAGCTATCAGAAACATGAGGTTACTATTTATAGTAAACCACCTTCAGAAACATGCTATAAATAGCAGGGTGACTAAAAATGGCAGTGCCGACAGGTTGATAAGGTTATGAGGATGCAGTGCGCGAAATTTCAAGTCGTTCCGGGCTTCAGAGGTGCAAAATTCAGAGGACTTACTATAAATAGCAGGGCATGAGATACTGGCGAAGGAACGAGAAAGTTTGTCTAAGTCTGGAACTTCATCCAGAGGACATAGCAAATGCGCCAGGTGAGTAAGAAAGCATGAAAAAATTCTAAGTATGGCGTTCATCCTGCTCAGGGGTCCAAATGCGCCCAAGGCACCAGAAGTCAAAGAAAGTCAACGATGTTCATCCTGCTACTAGGCCAAAATGCGCCCAAAGAAAGCTCAGGAGGTTTAAAATTTTTCTAAGTATGAGAAATCCGCCACCACCCTCAAAATGCGCCCAAGATGCAAGCTTATCCTTCACAGGGGGTGAAATGCGCCCAAAGTTGTAGGTGGTCAAAGCAAAGTCAACACTCAAATCCGCCTCACCCTCCTAAATGCGCCCATCCTTCTCATGTATCAAAATGCGCCTAAGTTGCAGAGGGTCAAAGCAAAGTCAAACATTTTCATCCTTCCCCCTAGGCAAAATGCGCCCAAACAGGGCCATGTGAAGACAAAAAATAGAAGGTGAAGAGTCACCCAAGGACGTTGGAGAAGGTTATCCACCAGCTACATGAAAATGCGCCCAATTTGAAAGAAGAGTCAACAAGTCAACACGTTTATCCTTCTCATGCATGGAAATGCGCCCAAGGCAAGGAGGGAGTCAAACAGGTCAAACATTTTTATCCTCCTCACCCTCTAAAATGCGCCCAAACTTGTGCATGTCAAGACAAAAGGGGTGGAGTTGAAAGGTCGTCCAGTGGATAGGCTCAAATGCGCCCATGTTTGGATAGTAAATGGTGAATGAGGGTGGTAATTGAGGTGAAAATTTTGCCAAGGCGTGGTAAACTCAAGATAAAAGCTAGGCATTATCCTCCATCATGTGTAGAATGCGCCCAAGGTGGTGGGCCTTAGAGAAATTTTGCTAGGCGTGTGTGTTGGGAGCCTAAAAGTATTAAAAATTTGCCTAGGCGTGATTTTTAAATTCCTCTTCAAATGCTATATGCGCCTAGGGAGATGGGAGTCATAAGGTGCTAGAGTATTTTCTAAGTGTTGGAGAAGTTGCCTAGGTGTTGAGTTCTTAAATAAATATTTTCAAGTGAAGTGTGAAGTGAGCAATGACAGTGTGCTAGGCATGGATAGAATTTTGCCAGGTAAAGTTGAAATTTCCCAGCACCGGCAAGTGAGCAAATAAAATTTTATAAGGAAAATTCTCAACGTGAAATAATTTAAATATTTTCTAAGGCAAAATATTTTCTTCCTAGAAAATACGCCTGGAGCCTCAGGGTGATGAAATTTTCCGAAGCACGAGCAATGTTCTCAGTGATGAAGTCAGGAATGCAGGATGAATTCAAATTTTCCGAATTGGAGCAACACAGAGTGATCACAGGCGAAGAATGGATTTTAATTTGATAAAATAATATTTTTCTAAGGTTCAAAATTGAAAAATTAAATGAACCCGTTCGTTGGGTACCCATGAATTCGAGGTGTTCTGAAGAAAATTTTCTTCTGGGTACTGAATATTTGCAATGATAAATGGATTTCCTAGTCTTCCGAACTTCGCCGACACTTTTTCAGTGAAAAATTTAATCAGTGCTCAAATTGTGAATTTTCCTAAGGGAAAATTTAAATTTTTCTAAGGCAGAGTGAATAAAATGTGTTTTTAAAATGAATTTTCTTCGAACGATGAACTTGAAGTCAGTTGCCTGGATAATTTTGTTTGAATTTTTCAAGGACGAATTTTCCAAAGCAGAGGAGAAGTAAAATTCGAATTCAAGTGACAGAGCTCCGGCTGGTGGATTTCAAAGGATGAATTTAAATTAAATTTTCGAAAACAAATTCAAGGATGCCAGTCAAAGTCAAGTTTCTAGAAGAATAAGATTCCCGACGACTGGAGACAAGTGTCAGAAATACCAGAGAGGGAAAATTCGAATTCTTGAAGTGGAGTAGTGGAGTTTAATTGCACTGGCTAAAATTAACTTCTTCTAGAATTCGAATTTTAGCTATAAAATGAGCAAGTTTCTCACTTGTTTTCACAGCTGAAGAAGTCGAACTTGCTCTGAGAGTGAAGTGTTGCAGTGAATTGTTGCTTGAAGAGTTTGAAATCTGAAGGTTGCTGAGTTGAAAGGGACGCCTTAAGTTGCTGGAGAGCTTGAAGGAATTCGAATTTTGCTGAGGAATTGAGTTTGCTGAAGAGGCGCACTTGAAAGTTGATCAAATTTGCAGTTGAAAGGGACGCCTTAAGTTGTTGGAGAGCTGCCATTGCTGAAGTAAAAGAGGACGCCCTTGCTGGTTAAAGAAGTTGCTGGTACAAGTGTGGCTGAAGCTTAATTTATTGCTAAAAATTGAGGTTGCTTGTGCTGAGAGGGACGCCTTGAAACAAGGAATAGCCGAGAACTTAAAAGTACGAACTTGCTGATTACTAATTGCTGATTGCTGATACAAAGTTACGAAGTTCAAATTGCTGATTGGGATAGTGAAGTGAAGCCATCAAAGTCTACTTAGAAATCTGTTCTAAGTATTGAAATTCAAGAGAGAAGCTGAGGTTTGCAAACACAAGATTTATTGCAGCTTCTATTCGACCGCAGCCCCTATGCAATGTCATGTATCATTTTTATAACTTAAATTGCTAATGAATGTTGTTGTTTGCAGATGGCTGAAGCGAGGACAACTGGAAAGGACAATGGTGCCTCCAGACAAGCTGTGATCAAGAAGCTGAGTAAAACATTCATGCCAGAGTCGAAGTTTATTTCAAAGCTGGGCAAGTTGACAGACACCAACCTGGGCTCCGTCAACCTGGAGACCTTCAAGAACAGGATGTCAGGAATTGGAAGTCATCGGGCTTCAGTCACTTCGCACAACATCGTTCGAAATGGACTATATGCAGCTGCTGGTTTCCTGCCAGCTATACAGTGTTCGGAGCTGATAATAGAATGTGCTAATTGCTACGAGAAGGAACACTGGTCGATCATGTCACCTGATGGCCAAGTGCTTGCCAATCTTACTCCGGCAGCCATTGGTGAAGCTTTCGGGATCCCGGTGCATAGGAATATAATCTACAAGTCCAGAGAACGGGCTGAGCGGATGATGCTTCTGCGATGCATGGATACAATTAATACCCACTGGATGAGCATTCCCAAGCCTTCTCGAACGAAGTTGCCCAAGAAGATCATAGCGGATGACTTGAAGCAGGAATACTGTGATCTCATCATGATGCTGAGCAGGGTTGGAGGTTGCCCACAATCATTTATTTTTGAACCCTGGATGTTTTACTACATCAACCTGGTGCTAGAGGGAAAAGACTATGTCAATTGGGCTGCGATGATCAGTGACAACTTGCACGAGCAGCTCCTAAGCTTGAGGAGAACGAAGACATTTTACATGAGCTCCTATGTCATTTATATGTTGGCACGGAAGACGAAGTATAGGGGGATATCTTATAAGGAGCCTGTTGGATGCGGCTCTCATCAGTTCAAAATCTATGATGCCTGTCCACAATTGCACCTGTCAAGCACAACCCACTACAAGCGTGTCAACGACTCATTCACCACGTACATCACGAGGCTGCTGCAGGAGCGATTGCAACACAGAATCTCGAAGGAAGCCCAGGAGTTAATTGAAAGGTATGGGTGTTGGTTCATACAATTTCCGAGATTCTCTTACATTAGGCTGCAAGGTTTCTCATCATGCCCATATAGGCTGCCTAAATACCCAACAGATAGAATATTGATGCTAGAGATATCTAGACAGTTGCTAGCCTTTGATAAAATCCAAAAGAAGAAAAAGAAAGGAGGGATAGAGTTTCCAATTGTGATGGGCAACTCGGATGAGGTGTGTCCTTCGATACAGGCAGCTAAAGAAGCTGAAAGTGAGCTTCAGTTTTATCATTTCTCATATCATACTAGCCGACAGCACTACGACCCGCATCATAACATCAATTGGGTTCTGTCGGAGGAGTTCAAGCATAAGGCCACCATAGAAGATTATTGGGCTGATGCAGTTGATGAAATTGAAGTAAGGAAGAGAATGTTCTCTCGGTTGCCGATTACTCTGATCAGGGAGTGCGAGGTTGTGCTGGTTCCGGACCAGGTCAATGAGGATATGGATGTAGTCCATCCGGATTATGCAGCTGTTCGAGATACTCCGCTTCCACCTCCGGATTGGTCAGAGCCCGAGGTTGCAGATTTAGATACTCTCTCCATCCCAGTTATGACATTTACTAGAGCATGGGTTGATAGAAAGGTGAATAGATTGAAGAGTAGGTCAATTGCTTTGACTTACAACATGATGGGAGATCACAGGACGCCCACCACTGGCAGGAAGAAACAGATTACAAGAGGTCCAGAGTCCAGGAAGAAGGAAATAGTTAGACAGGAGCCTATTCAGCCAGAGCCTCCACGAGTCACAATGGCAACACCCTTGGAGACACGTTCTCCAAGCATACAGGAGGTGTCTTTATTTGCTGATCAGAGGATTGCATTAAATCAGGTGCAAGTAGTACAGGATAATATTCAGCCTCCACGGAGAGAGTCAGTTGGCCAGAGCGTCAACACACCTGTTAGGGTTGACTGTGATCAGCAGATGTGATGAGGGGAATTACACCACCCCTCGCCATAGGAGCTAGAGGCGCTATGAACGATGGTGATGATGAGATGATATAGTGTCGTGATACTGGGCCATTTTGAGGACGATGAGCCTCGCCAGAATGATGAAGAAGTTGAACAGGTTAGAGAAGTCGAGGCACAGGAGCAGCAGCCCTTCGATATATAGTATGAGGTGCCCGATTGGCTTAAAGATAGAATGAGAAGAAGCCCTAGTGAGGAGCTTGATCCAAATAGCTGAGATGGAGGACTTGAACTGATCAAAGGTACCTCCACAAGAAGAAAGCAAGAAAATTTCTAAGATTCTAATGGTGGAGGATGGCTGCATTTATCTTACGGTTGTTGTTCCACGAGTTATGTGACCTAATGGTATAGCCTCGAGGAATTATGTGGTCACTCTAGACTTGATCACCGCATCGGAAGCGTAAATTGTTGGAGGGAGGTGATAACTCTTCGCCTCAAGGATAGGTTGTTCAAGAAAGAAGGAAAATACAAAAGGTTGAAACGAGAATACAAAGCCTTTAATTGGATAAGTGCATGTTAGCTTATCTCGTTTCCTCGAAAGGTGATGCACTAAGGAGGAGCCTGTGCATGTACTTAGAGAGTTTATCACGGGTTTGCAGGCTGGGGAGGATGTCAGAGGTGAGCAATGGGTCGCAGAGTCGCGCCTGGCTGTAGAAATTATGGAGGACTTGCTTCCGCTTTTCAACAGCCCTACTATTTTGACAATGATGGACAAAGCAGGATCATTCTTGGGGGCGATGCCTCATCTATATCGAGTAAGGTGATCCAAATGGCCTTGAGGTATCGAGGTACAATGCGTAGCCATTACTGATGGAGGTGTCATTCAGGAGGAATGACAGAGCATGATTTCTCCTGTGGTATTCTCTCTATGACTACAGGTGCTTGGTTTCTTTCCGATGTTAGAAGTGATTCAGCCAGAGTACATAAGGCTATGGCCAACATTATAGATGGAGTTCAGAACACCTTTGAGGCCATATTTGCTAGGCGGCTGAATCCGGATGAAGTTAATTTTGATAATTTGAGGGGTTTGTTGGTGCCTTTCTTCGCGGATGTTAAGACCTTTGTACAGAGGAGACTTTTGAGAATATCGCTATTTTCCACTTTGATCCCGTAACACGCAGGACTCCTTAGTCGCTGGAGAAAATCTTGTACGAGGTATGAGCATTCAAATACAGATTAGAGTTTCAAATGTAGATTGTGGTTCCACCCCATTTCTGGGCTCGTAGTTGGAGGGTCAGATTTGGCAGATTTGTTGAGTTGGCAGTCAGAGAGAAGGCAAGTGGGAACACACTACTGGACGAGGATCTTCTAGAAGACTGAATGTGGACATTTATTACATTTACTATTTTGGGAGTGAGTGGGAATCTTTGATTCATTTAATGTACCACTCCCTATTCTGGCAGTTTTTAGGGTTAGGGCTGAGGTGGCACAATTTTGGCCACTCTATTAATTGTAACCCTAGCCGTCTTTTGGGACTTGGCTAGCTATAAAAGGGGGAGTCCCCCTCATTTGTAATTCAATTAGAACAGGAAATTAGATCAGGCATTAGCATTAGAGCTAGAGATTGGAGAGATTGCATAGTAGTCATTTTGCTTAGCATAGTGTGGAAGAGAAAGAAAGTTTTCCCTTTGAAAACTTTTGAGGAGATTGTTGTGTAACACTTTTTATGATAATTGATCTTTTCATTGATGGTGGAATTCGTCTTGTCATGAATAGCTAGCAAGGTCTCTTCTTCCTTTCGAATCAAAGTAGCTTAATTTCAAGCAAGTAGTTTACTTTGATATGTGATGTTTTATTAAGATAGCTTCACTTTATTCCATACCACTAGCGGCTTGTTGATGATAAGTTCGCCTTGCGTGGTCGACTGGAAATCACCTTGAGTTTAACTTCAATTGTGGTTGGTATGCTTATATGCGTCGTTGTGATGGTGTATGCATGTTGAATCATAATTTGAACATCCTTTGTTATCCCTTTGAAGATTGCACCGATTTTACTAAGGCTGTCCGACGTGAGGCTAGGTGAAATTTGGTTGAAGTCTATTGAAACGAAGCTCCACATATCCTGCATTTAGAGTAGAATATAAATTTCTTAGGCCCTATACCCTTTTATTTTCCGCACATCTCTGATTAGCTTTAGGAAAACGAACCACATTGCCAAATCATACACGCGAGAATCCCCTTCAAAATCATACATTAGCTGCTAACTGCGAGAAATTTGAACAATTGTGTAAGTCCCCTCGTAAGAACACAACAAATACACATCAACCAAACTGGGTCTATTCACACTTAAGGAACCTTGGAGTTGAACGTGCGAACTTTCTCGCAATCTTAGCGCACGGAATACTTTGATCAAGAGAGAATGGAGTAGCCCTAAACTATTTCGTTCTGCTGTTTGGTGCGGTCACAAAAAACACATCAACAGGAACTGGCGCTAGAAGGAGGGCCTTCAAGGATTCTTCGCAGTTAGCAATCATATTCAAAAGAAGGGATTTTCATTCAAAAGGAAATTCATTGGAGAAAGAAATTATCATGATTCAAGATGGTGCTACCTGTTGTGACCTTTTTCACACATCGCCCCATTGCAAATGGGGACCCCCTAATTTTGGCTTTGCTTTTCGGTCGTTTTGGTCTGTCTCTCTTTTCTACTATCTGTCTTTCCGGGATTCTGCCCGTCATTGAGTTTATACTGGAAATTTTGGTCAAGTCCGAAAAATTAGGGTTTTGAACTTTCCAGCCAATTCGTGGTCAAACGAGGTGAATAAATTGAAAACTAAGATTAACATTGATGTCAGCACATTTTTGGCAGGTTCCCACAAAAATTTCATCGAATTCTGGCAACTTACTATTTTTAGTAAGTGTGCAATTACAGGCAATTTGTCAACATTTTTGAGATTCAAGCAACACCATTCGTGAGCACATCAAAGCTACTCACAAAGTTAAATGAACTAAAACTACAACTTGTTATTTTTAGCGCTCGGCTTTCCTAGGCAATTGTGGCTTAGAGATGTAGTTTTCAACGATGTCCGAAAGATTCTTTCGGTGGGTTTTCAAGCATCTCATAGTTGATATGACACATGCAAAGCATGACGATGATCTTCAAAGATCACTTCTGGAGGTCGATATTAGTTTGTACGCAGACATTTTCGCCGCATTCAAGATTTTCGGTTTTCCAAGAGCTTCTAACGATGTAACATGCAAAATGGAACCCACCACTTTCGTGAACTACTATTTTGAAATGTGAGCTTCAGTTGAGATTTTTTCCGGTTTTTCTGGGTTTTTCAAGATTTTTCGGGCAGTATGACATGCAAGATCATCCGGCAGCCGGTCGGTCACTTTTCCGGCCGCTTTCTATTTTTAGCAGGTATCACTTGGGCAGCTACTCAACACCTCAGAAATGCAAGCTGATCATCATGCAACTGAAATGAGGTCAAACGGAGCTCATCTGAGCAACATGCACAAAATTAGGGTTTCGAGCTTCAGCGCTAAAAATGAGGAATCAGAGGTCAAAATGCTCAAAACTGAGGTGTCCATCATGATCAGCATCCTTTCGAGAATCTGCGGGCAGAATTTGAAGGCAATCGGAGAACTTGCTATTTTTAGTAAGTGTTCCAGACGCAGGCTATAAATAGAAAGTTGATCTCGGCGTCAGCATAGACGGGCAAATTCACCAGCAAGGAGCGCGCTGTCCAAATTTCAACTCAAACGGAGATAGGGAAGTCTCAGAAACGAGCACTTACTGTAAATAATAAGTCACTTCAAAAGCAGCTATAATTGGCAGGTCAGCATCGAATCTCAGCAGATACAAATCAAACAAGTAATGAGGGACCTTTGGCGCAAATTTCGAGATAAACGGAGTTGCAGAAAATGAAGAATCAGATAGTTGCTATTTTTAGCAGGTCAATTAAATCAAGGGCGAAACACGACAGCCAGGCAGAAACAGCGTCCAGTCACGATCAATACCCTTCAAGCAATCAACACGCAAAATTCGAAGACATTCTGAGCAATTGCTATTTTTAGTAAGTTGCTAAAAATAGCAGGTGCATGCAGATATCAGGGCCCGCCAGCTCAACCACATCTCGAGATTCGAACAAAGCAAAATCCAGCCTTTTGGAGCTTGAAATTAGCTTGAAGTGCAAAATTGACAAACTTTCTAAAAATAGCAAATTAGGGTTAGCATGATCGAGTCACCCTAAATCCGGCAAAGGGCAAGAAATCCACCAAGTTTGATAATTTTTCGGGTCCAACATCAAAACTTGCTTTAAAAGGCCAAAGACAGATCAAAATTCTTGAAGTGTTTGAAAAATGAAAGAAGACCCCTCCATTTGCGCCCTCAGGCTGGCAGGAGGCTGGAAAATTTCCAAGTAATGAAAATTTGATGCTCCATGGGTAAAATGCGCCTTGACTTGTGAAAGGTTGAAGAAAATTGTCTAAGTGCTTTAAATTTGAAGTAGGTGCCCTCAAATGTGCCTTGCCCTGCATGAGGAGTTCAAAGAATATTTTAAGTGTTTAAAATTCAAAGTGGGCCCCCCTCCTAGGCGTCTTAAATGGTGAGAGTGGTGATAAAATTTTCTAAGTGTTTCAAATTGAAACTTCACCCCTCCAAACGCGCCATCATGGAGGAAGTGATTAAAAATATGCTAAGTGCTTAAAGTTGAAGCACAAGGGCTTGGAAATGCGCCCTTGAGACTGGAGAGAATAAATTGATGGGATTTCGCCTAAGCGTTGAAGACTGGAAGTTGGCAAGTCAAAATGCGCCCTTGAGAGAAAACATGTTAGAAATTAAAAGTACCACACATCATGTGCGCCCATGATAAAACTGAAGGCTCTATGGGTTATTTGCGCCTTAAAGAGGGAGAATTCTATAAAGTATTTAAAATCTGAAACTCAACACATGCGCTTGTAATGAAATAGAAGGCCCTGGGTCCAAATGCGCCAATATGGTTAAAGTTTGGAATTTTTGCTAAAACTCAACGTACAGGGGTGTATTTGCGCCTGGAGAGTAGAAGGGTGATTAAAATGTTTAAGAGTTGAAATTAAAAACTACTACTCTCAAAAGCACCCCCAGTTAAAACCTTGACACATGATGTGCGCCTTCCATGAGCCAAGAACTGAAAATTTTCTAAGTGCTGAACAAAATTTTTATCGAAATTTCAAGATTGAAACTACATACTCCCATTTGCGCCTCAACATGGAGATTGCTTAAGTGATTTTCTAAGTGTCTGGAAAGTGGTCGAAATCAGAACATCTATTCCCATATGCGCCCCCCTTTTGGCAGAGAGATTAATCTAAGTTGCGAATTTGAAGGAGACACTGAGATTTGCGCCTGGGAGAGGAGAAAGGAGAGCTCGATTTTTTAAAAACACTTCAAATCTGGAGCTGAATACCTCAGCCGCTCCTAGGAATGTCAACTAGAGAAAATTTTAAGTCTGGAAAGTGGAAGCTTCAGACATCATATGCGCCTGGGGTAAGAGGGTAGCTTAAAATTTAACCAAGGCGTAGAAAATGAGAGCTCAGTCTGCCATATGCGCCTCACTTTGGAGGGAGAACAAAAAAAAAAAAAATGTGCTAAGTGTTAAAACTGGAAGTCTCTACTAAGAAGTGCGCCTCTGGATGATAAAAATGAAACCTCCATATTGCACTTTGAGGTCCACCATGGATATGCGCCCAGGATAAAAACGGCTAAGCTGAAAGGAGAAGTGTTGATTAAAAACCGAATTGAAAGTATGAGACCTCAGATGCGCCTAAAATGAGGCATCAAAGTTAAAGTCATGATATGCGCCTCAAGATCAAAGCTCAGCTCTTCATATGTGCCTGAAGAGTGAGTTGAAAAGTTGCTAAGTGTGAAAAATTGGAAGCTTAGCCAGTCATATGCGCCTTTGACCAGAAAAGGGTTGATGAAATTTAAAGAAGACTCCTCTATATGCGCCCCATCAAAAGTAAAGATTCTAAGTGTTTCAAATTTAAACCTCAACACTTAAAATGCGCCCATGCAAAGAGGAGAGGTCAAAGCAAGTAAAAGGCGTTGAATCCATGCAAGGCGTGTGCATAAAGACAAAAGACAAGTGGCATATGAGGAGATCCCAACGCCTTGAGGTGGGTCCACCTTGTCATGTGTACGCCCAAAGAGGGTGCAAGGAAAATACTCTAAATGTATTGAAGTTGATATGCGCCCACCTCTCAAAGGGATCAACAAGTCAACAATGGCGTGGTAAATTATTCTTGCATGTGCCAAATGCGCCCATCCTCTTCTGAGTACTAAAGGCGCCAAGTAAAGAGTAAATGTTAAGTAAAGGTGAGGTGGATAATGCTAGGCGTTGAAAATTAAGAATGTTCTCCATAACATCAAAAAAGTGCGCCCATCTTGAAGTTGGTAAAGATAAAGTGACTTAGGCGTTGAAAGTGGAATATTCCCCATGAAGTATCAAATGCGCCCAAGACATAAGGTGGTGAGATAAAGTTGATAAATGAATGATATGTTAGGCGAAAAATAAAACATGTTGGGCGTGATACGTGCTTTCAAGACAATTTTTTTTTATAAATCGAAATTTTCCTCACCACAAGCAGAAGGATTTGAAGATGATTTTAAAAAAATTTCTAAGGCACATTTTCAAAATACAAGGTGATCTAAAATTTCTCTAAGGCAAAATATTTTCTTCCTCTATAAAATGCGCCTAGACTCTGAGGTGGTGAAATTTCTCAAGATGTGAGCAAAATTGTCGGAGATGAAGTCAAAGGATGCTAGCTGCACGGGGTCAATAAATTTTTTTTTTTCAAAGTTGAGCGAGGAAATGCGCCTGGAGTTGAAGAGACGGAATAAATTTGATGAGAAATTATTTTTCTAAGGTTCATAATTCAAAAAGAAAAAAAAATAAAAAAAATCAAATGAACCCATTCGTCGTGCACCCATGAGTTCAACGTGTTCTGATGGAAATTTTCTTCTGGGTATTGATGATTTCTGTTGAGGAATGGATTTTAAGGTCCTCCACAGCTCGCCGAAGCTTTCAGGATAAAGATTTTGATGGGCACCGAATTGATGAGTTTTCCTAAGGGAAAATTTGAAAATTTTCTAAGGCAAGGAATAAAACGCGTTTTCAAGATAAAATTTGCCTTGGCCGATGACTTTGAAAATGATCGCCTAGGTAATTTTTGATCAAATTTAGATGAAAACATTTTTCTCGAGCCAGAATTGAATGAAATATTAGAGTTGAGTGCGCCAGGCAAAATGAAAGATGGGTTGAAAATTTGGCTAAGGCATGAAGAATTTAAACGCGAAGTTGGCTAAGGAAAAACGATGAGCCCTTGAAGATCAAAGCATGAAAATCAGGTAAGGTGAATTTATATTATGATATGTTCTAATGCCCTTCTCCCTGCTTGTTTTGCAGGAGGAACGTCGAGATCAAGCGGTGATGACTTAGGGCGACGAAGCAAGTGATTCAAGACGACATCTCAATCCCGAAGGGAGAAAGTTGCAAGAAACTGGCTAAGTGTTAGCTCACGTGACAAAGAAGTTGAAGAGCGACGTCAAGAAAGAAGATCAAGGACAGTGCGAACGCGTCTACAAGCGGAATCTTCTAGAAGACTGATTGTGGGCATTTATTGCCTTTGCTATTTTTGGGGAGTGAGGGAATCTTGATCTGTTTAATGTACCCACTCCCACCTCAGCGGTTTTTAGTTGAAATGAGGTGGCACGACCAGCCATCATTGATTGCAAACCCCAGCCGCCTTTTCGGACTTGGGCTAGCTATATAAAGGGGAGTCCTTTCATTTGTACATTCAGTTTAGACAAGAGATGAGAATTAGGAGTAGTTTATAAGAGAGACAACTAGGTGATAGCCAGAGTAAACTTAGAAGTAGATTGATAGTGTAGTTGGAGGAGAAGGAAAGTTTTACTTTGAAAACTTTTGTAAGAAATTGTCGTGTAAAACTTTCATAATAAAAGATCTTTCATTGATGGTGAAATTCATCTTTGTTGTGGATAGCTAGCGAGGTTTCTTCATCCCTTCCACTTCAAGTAGCGTAGAGTAGCGTAAATTTCATTTTCATGCAAGTAGATGTTAACTGTGGAATGTGGTGTTTGTTCTAAGCAACTTTGTCTATCCATACCACTAGTGTGTTTACTGACGGTGAATGCGCCTTGTGTGGTCAACTGGAATATCATGTACTTAACTTCAATCACAGTTTGAATAATGGTATGCGTCGTTGTGATGGTATCTTTATGTCAAGTGGTGGTTTGAACATCTCTAGTCATCTCCCTTGAAGATTGCACCGACTCCGTGGAAGCTGTCCGATGCGAGGCAAAGCGAAGTCCGGTTAGAAGTTTGCTGAAGTTGAGCTCCATATCCCACACCTTAGAGTAGATTAGAATCTTCTTAACCTTACCCCATTTCAATTCAGTACTTTCTGGTTAGAATAGGAAACCCGCGCTTCATAGAAAAATCTTTCAAGCATTTGAATTCCTTCTTCCGGCTTAACAATTCCGTAAGTCCCCTTGAAATACTCAAAGAAATCACACGAACAAACTGCTCTTATTCACAGACCTGAAAAGAACTCTTGAGTTGAATCTACATCTAACTTTCTTGCAATCTTAGCGCTAATACTGATCAAGAGAATAGGAAGCTAATAAATCTCTATTCTCATACAGGCGGTCACGAAAAACACATCAACACTAACAATACAGAGAGATATTCCATGTTGCAGCCTAACTTGGGATTCAACGACGACCAAGAAGACATTCTTACAGGACTGAACAATCTTGCTTGGAGGACAAAGGAGAGCTACGCCCAGTACATGAGAACTTGCTTCGCGTTGGAGGAAGAAGAAGAAAAGGCTATTGAAATTCAAGTCGCAATTGAAAGGAATTTGCTCGATCAAGACATCCGCCGCTTTCCTCTTCCTCACGATGCTGATCAGCCACATCCTCGGATAGACCGCCCATTCTCACCCACAGTTGAAAAGAACTCAGAATCAAGTCTACAGACTGGGGTAATTGTCTGCACTGAGCAAGGAGGAAGAAAGAAGCCCGTCCAAGTAAAGAAGTTGGGTCAAGCGAGGAAGTACTTTCAAACGAAGAAGTTCAGTCTAGTGAAGAAAGCGGAGAAGAGATTACAAGTTTGTTTCAAACTCCACCAAGTGTCTCAAGGTTCGCTCAGCCCAAAGCAGTTCAAGTTACCACACCAGTGTTTATCCAGCAACCAATTCAAGTTACCACAACCCCGGTAATTGTATATCAAAGGCGGCAGCCAATTCAAGCAATGGCTCAACCGAGAGGTCAACAAGGGGGCCAACCAGCTCCTAATGGTGCTACTTGGCTAGTTACCAATCCATCCCCTCGAGTTCGCAGATTATCATGACATGCCTAAAAATCCGGAGCATTTCTGCACGAAGTATCAGGTCCATGATCCAAACCGTTCTGCTGAGGATCACATCAAGATGTTTGAAGATCATTTACGAAATAGGCAAATTGCATACGCAGATGTGGCATGCAGATTGTTCCCGTATTCCTTGGGAGAAGAGGCTCACTTTTGGTTCATACATTTGCCAGTTGGGTCCATCAGAACATGGGAGCAGATGAAAGAAGCATTCATTGGAAAGTTCGGTATTCCTATCACCCCAGTAGAGCTCTTCCGCCAATTCACAGAGGTAAGAAGACAGGACAAAGAGCCTATTCATGCCTTCAACAATAGATTCCAAAAGGCTCTCACAAGGCTACGTACTCCATACATTGTTCCAGATGCAAGGGAAAATTATTATGCAGCCTTAGACCCATTAACCGCAATGTTTGTGAGACAAGCTCATCCCATTCCGGCAGATATGAATCAAGCATACGCGAAGGCTGTTGAAGTAAGTCAGAATATGGGCCAAAACATAACTGGGCCTTCTCTGTACACTGGCTTGGTCACCACGAACAATCATATGCAGACTCTTACTCCAGCATGGAATCAGCAAATTCCAGCGTTGAATCCAGTTCCGCAACCAGCTTATCATGTTACACCACCATCGGACCAATTGGTTCTCCATCCTGGGATACCTCTATCCCAGACTCCAGCTACACAGCCTGTCTACCTCCAGAATACGGTGCCGCAAACAAGGACACAAGAGGAGAAAGATGAAATGAAAGAATTAGTAGAACAAATGAAAAGGCTGTCATCTGAGGTAACTCACCTCAGAAACCAAAATAACCAAATGCAATCAATGTTGAAGAATTATCAGGCACACCCAGGTGCCAATCGAGGATATCACGGTAATCCTCAACACCATCAAGATGCCCATCAAGGACATGGACACGACAACAGCCATGGGTATCGAAATAATAATCAAGGGTATCAAAAGAGGTCCTGGAATACTGGACCTAACAACGGAGGAGTTCCATCACCGCTAGACAACCCGCCACCTCCAGAGAATCGTCCCACGGACAGGGTATTTTTGGCAGAAGCCGCTATGTCAGGATGGTGTCGGCTTCATAACACAAGTCAGCACTCAGAGTTACAATGCCATGAGTTTCAAGTAGCAGCTGATATCTTTAAAGGAGAAGTAAAAAGCACGGAAGGTATTGAGAATCCTCCGACCACGAGATATGAAATTGTCCCAGTGCAAAGATATGACCAGGCACTAATCATAGAGAACGTCAATGTTGTGTCTGAATATCAAAACTACGCGCCACCAGAAGCTAATTACAGATTTCCACCAGCTTCGGCTAATGGTCCCGTGGAGGCGCCAGATACTCAAGTTTATTCAGAAGCTCAAGTGTATTCAGAAGTTCAAGACAGTTATTCAGAGGAGCCACTTGAGCAAGGTAACTATGTTTTTCCACCTCTCAACAACAGTGTTTTGGTTGAAGGGAAAAGAGAGGTGCATGCGTTTCAAACTTCTGGAGGAGCACCACCCAAGGTGTACCAGAGGACCTATCATCAGAAAGAGCCTTTGACGTCCTCGATTCCTCCGAACAATTTCTCAACTCCACCGAATCCGAATGCAAGTAACAATCCGAGTTTACCAAGGGAATCTCCAGAGTATAGACAGCAAAATGTGATGCAGAACAGAAATGGTCAGCAAACTGTCCAACAGCCAGTCCACGTAATGCAGCGTCCTCAAAAGGACAATCTCCCAAGAGATGACATGAAAAGATTAAGTTCTTATGTGCTAGAGGAAGTGAAGAAGATAAAGGTCAGTCTTCCCTTGTATGAGTTGATGAAGATCTCAGAAGTTAGGGACACAATTTTGGGAAGTCTATATGAAACACCAGTTGTTAAGAGTACATCTCCAGAAGCACCTAGTTCATCAAGGAACCCTCCAATCAACACACAATCCGTCCCGCGCAGAGCGCAAACATGGTGGAGGAGGTGTCTTACGCGCCTTTTAACGCTTGGGAAACCCCGCAGCAGTCGCAAGGTTTTGTGGGGGTAGTACAAGGATCTTCGAGTGAACCCGAGAAGCCAAAGGCTGAAGGTAAAAGAAGGGTTAAATTCGATTTGCCCACAGAACAAAAACAAGAACAGACACAGAGGGTTGCCCAGGGCAATCAAATTCCATTGGATAAGGGAAATGAAAAGAAGAATACCCCTATTGAGGAAAAGAAGAAACCAGTCGTATTTTATCAGGGGAGAGATGAGCCAGCCCCGTTCTTGGTATCGGTCAGAATCTTCGGAAATTTGCTACACAATTGTTTCATTGATTCCAGTGCTTCTAGCAACGTCATGCCATTGAAGGTGTGTCAAAGGTTGGGTATAGTCCCGTTGCATACCACAAAGAAAGTGACTCAACTAGACAAAACTGAAGTACCAGTTGTTGGGGAGTTGAATAATATTCATATGCAATTGTCAGCCGATCCCCGAATCCAGAGCTGTATTGACATATCCGTAGTCGATATACCGGATGGGTATGGTATGTTACTGAGCAGAGACTGGGCCAGAAAGTTAAACGGATACATTGCAACTGATTTCTCTCACATGTGGCTTCCGTGGAAGGGAGTCCCAAATCAAATCAAGATTGAGAGCACACCGAGACTAAAGTTAATGATCACGGAGTATGGCGAGGATAACGAAATAATGTTTGTAGAGACTGACTTAGGCTCATACAGGCCTATCAAACAGAAAGTATTGATGCTGCAAGGCCTAAATGAGGGAAAATGTTTCGAAAATGCCACTTCCACCGAAGTGTTGATTGAAAGTGACTCTAGTGATAGTGAAGGTGGAGGAACTTTTGAGAATTTCAAGGACTTTGTCCTGAACAGCGTGAAACAAGAAACGGAGTTAGGAAAAGATGCTTCAATCAAGAATTTGCTGCTTCCCAACTGGTGCAGAATACACGAAGCGTTTCATTCGGAGATCACTTGTGCCATGTGCAAGGTGGCACTAGAACAAGTTGCAAGGCTCGTTCCACATTCCTCATTGCAAGAAGGACATCAGAAGATGTATGAAGAAAAGGAGATTGTAATAGAAGAACATCAGAAGATGAATGAAGAAAACAGTGTTTTAATAGAAGAACTGAAAGATGATACCACTCAGTCAAAGATTAAAGAAAAGACTCCAGAGGTCTGCAATCAAGAGGATACACATGTCCCGTCTCCCAGCACTCTTACAGAAAATCAAGTATGGACTTTGAGGTTCGATGGATCGAAGTCGAAGAAAGGAAATGGAGCAGGGTTTGAATTGGTCAGCCCGACAAGAGAGGCTTATTTGGGTGCCTATAGGCTCCAGTTTTCATGCACCAATAATGTTACTGAGTATGAATCCTTGATTCATGGATTGCTCCTTGCAATTCAGAAGGGAGCCAAGGTTGTACATGCCATTGGAGATTCAGACATAGTGGTCCGACAAGTAAGGAAGCAGTTCACCTGCCATTACAAGAGATTGAACCGTTATCGGAACAGAGTTTGGGACCTGATAGAAAGTTTCAATGCATTCAACATAAAGCAAGTATACAGATCTAAAAATACCGTTGCAAACTCTTTAGCACAAGCTGCTAGTTCTTTGGAGCCACTGGCAATGGAAGGATTGAAGAAGTTTACAGTAGAGTTAGTTTCAACACCGGCAATCCCTGATAACATAAAGAATTTCCAAGTGTTTGATGATGATAAACAGATTCTGGATTTCCTCACGAGCTCAGGTGTGTTTGAAGCACAAATCATTGATGAGGAAGAGACCGAAGAAGCTGAATTTGATACTGAAGGAATTCTAAATTTAAAGACCAATGTAATTCCAAGAGGAATGGTTGAGTTGGAAAGACTGTTTGATACTGATAAGTTGAGCAGAAATCAAAGCACTCAAGGCAACGACTGTGAAGCTGTCAATTTAGGAACAGATGAACAAGTGAAGAATGTTTTTATTGGAAAGGTTTGTACACCAAAAGAGAAAGAAGGCATTTTAAAGGTAATGAAAGAGTTTCCAGAAGTGATAGCCTGGGGATATGAGGATCTCAAGACATATGATACATCACTGATTACATATACGATTCCGTTAAAGCCAGGCAGTAAGCCATTCAGACAAAGGCAGAGGCCAGTAAATCCATTGTTAGAACCGTTAATCTATCAAGAAGTCAAGAAGCTTCTTTCGGCCAGGATTATTTTTCCAGTAAGGCACTCCACGTGGGTCGCCAATCTTGTTCCGGTCAGAAAGAAGAATGGAGAAATAAGGCTATGTGTCGACTTCCGCAATTTGAATAGGGCCTCTGAGAAAGATAATTATCCACTGCCTTCATTAGATGAAGTATTGCAAATAGTAAATGGTTCACAGATGATGTCCTTCCTGGACGGATACTCAGGATATAACCAAGTAATGGTTGAGCATGAAGATAGATTGAAGACAGCATTCACCACGAAATGGGGAACATTTGCCTACAGAAGAATGCCTTTCGGCTTAATCAATGCAGGAGCTACTTTCCAACGAGCAATGGACATCGCTTTTCGAGATCTTGTCGGAAAGTGCATAATTATATACATGGACGACCTAACTGTGTTCTCAAAGAAAAGAGCAGATCATGTTGAGGATCTAAGGAAGATATTTCAGAGATGCAGAAGATTTGGTGTCTCTCTGAATGCTAAGAAGTGCATATTTGGTGTTACCGAGGGTAAACTGTTGGGTCACGTCATTTCAGAGAAGGGCATATCAATTGACCCTGAGCGTATTCAAGCCATTTCAAAGATTGGTTTGCCAGGAAGTCAGAAAGAGTTAAGGTCGTTCTTCGGCAAGATCAATTTTGTCAGAAAGTTTATAACTGGATTTGCGGAGATAGTGAGGCCACTAAATGAGATGCTGAAGAAGGATGCAAAAGTTGAGTGGACTCCACAAACTAGAAAGGCTTTTGATGAAATTAAGCAAGCTATAGTGGATGCTCCAGTGCTGGTTAGTCCAGACTACACAAAGCCTTTCTATCTGTATTCATTTGCCTCAGAGCACACTTGCGCAGCAGTACTGACTCAAAGAATTGAGGAAAAGGATGAGCATCCAATTGCTTTTATGAGCTCACCCTTGAAAGAAGCAGAGTTAAGGTATCCGAGCATTGAGAAGCAGGCGTATGCTTTAGTGAAGGCCGTCAAGAAATTTAGACATTACATCTTGAGGAGCAAGATCCACGCGATTGTTCCTGACGCTACAGTGAAGATTTTGTTGATGCAGAATGAGTTAGGTGAAAGAAGAGGAAAGTGGGTCGCCACTTTGCAAGAGTATGATATTGAAATACAGCCGATGAAGTTGGTCAAAGGACAAGCCCTGGCTCAAACTATTGCAATGGTTGGCCCAGAACTAGTTCAACAGACGTATGTATTAGAGGAAGTGTCTCCTGGAGAATGGTATGACGACACAGTCTATTACCTGCTGAATCACAGATGCCCCCGCCATTTGAATCCAGTACAGCGAAGAGCATTGAGAATGAAAAGTCAGAGGTTTATGCTTCAGGGATCGGTTCTCTATAGGAGGAACTATGAAGGGATTTATTTAAGATGTGTAGCAAAACAAGAAGCAAAGCAGTTAATGGAACACTTCCATGAGAAGTTTGGAACCGGACATGGAGGAAGCTTGGCCACCGCTCATCAGATTCTGAGGCTGGATACTATTGGCCCACGCTTTTCAAAGACACTTATGAACATGTGAAAGCTTGTCACGTCTGTCAGACGGCAGCAAATAGAGGAAGGCATCCCGCTATGCCTTTGCAACCAGTGATTGAGGTTAGACCTTTCGCCAAGTGGGGTTTAGATTTTATTGGTACGATCAATCCGCCGTCATCAGGACAACACAAATAAATTTTGACAACGACAGACTACTGCACCAAGTGGACCGAAGCTCAGGCCTTGAAGCAGTGCACGTCAGAGGTGGTTATCAGATTCCTTGAGGAAAACATTGTGACAAGATTTGGATGCCCTCATGTCCTGGTCAGCGATAATGGTTCAGCTTTTTCATCGCTGAAGTTTTCCAATTGGGCTTTTGAGTATGGGATCACATTGAAGTTTTCCTCCAACTACTATCCGCAGGGGAATGGACTAGCAGAGTCCACGAACAAGAACTTATTGAATGCCATTAAGAAGTTGTTAAACAAGAATCCGAAGGATTGGCACACGCAGTTGAGGTTTGCTCTATGGGCAGACAGGATAAGGACAAAGAGTTCCTTGGGAACGTCCCCATACCACTTGGTCTACGGACAGGATCCAGTTTTTCCGGTACAGTTAAGGATCCCTACTCTCCAGTTCATCCAAGAATACCTTGAGGGAGAAGATCAGGTTCAGACAAGACTGTCCCAATTGATGCATCTAGAGGAGAAAAGAGATGAAGCTCTTGAAAATTTGGCAAAACACCAGGCGGTGGTGAAGAGATGGTTTGACAAGCAAGCTAAGATCAAGTCGTTCAGGATTTCTGACTTGGTTTTATATTGGGACAAGGCCCACGAGAAGAAAGGTGATCATGACAAGTTTGATAAGTTGTGGTTGGGCCCGTATCAAATTTCTGAAATCCTTGGAGATAATGCATTTAGATTGCGTACTTTGACAGGGGAGGATGTCCCGTTGCCCGTCAACGGACAATTCCTCAAGCATTATTTCCAGTCCTAGGTTCTCTCCGAGAGCCTGCTTTGTAACATAGTTAGATTAGGGTTTGCTTTCCCGTTCGTTTGCTTTCCGTTTGCTTTCCTGCGTTTCTTTGTTTTGGTTTTGGTTTGTTGCCCTTTGGGTTTTTGGTTTGGCGTTTCCGTCCCTTGAGTTGTCCGCTCAAGTGGTTTTGGTTTGGAATGGGCAAGGATTTTAGGGTTTTCTGTTGCGAAGGGGGGTGATGATGTTTTAACTTTCACAACGTGGTTTCTTTCACTGGAATTTGCATAAATTTTTGAAAAGGACTAAGGTTGTTTTCCTCTTGTTATCATCCAGTTAGTGATTGAACTCGTCTCGGGAGGTTAACCCGTTATTGCATCTCAACACACGAGTCTAAAGACCTTAGAAATCTTACCTATCTCCATTCTGAGTCATTTTGGTTTCTTGGGAAAGGTTTTGGCAGGTGAAAATTTTACATCTTGCTTCAGCGCCACTACAATTCTCAAACCCATTGGAGGCTTCATTGCCTGCCAGCCAATTGAGGAATTGACAGAGAAATCAAAATGTGCTTAAAAGAAACATCTGAAAAGAAAAGAAAGAAAATGAAAATGAAAGAAATATTATGAAATATTGGTTTTGGGAACATACGAGTAACTCCACCGGGACTATAGACGCCCGGCCGGCAGTGGAGCAATATTCGTGAGAATTGTAGCGATAACCTCGTCGGGGCTATGGACGCCTGACTGGCAGCGAGGCAATGTCCAGGATGCTTTTGAAGTTAAGATATTTATATAACCTGCTGCGGCCGATTCCGGAAGTCGAGATGGTTTAGAGATGGAATGCATGCACACACTCACAAGGTTTTAGATGAAAGCGTTTTGATCCAATATCGGATTTTTCTCCACTTTTGAGTAAGTGTCCTTTTCCGTATGATGGCTTGAGGAAGACTAATCTGAGTTCAATTCTTAAAGTGTTTTTCAACACTTTCCCGCGGAGTCACCAGATGTTGTGACCTTTTCACACATCGCCCCATTCAAGATGGGGACCCCCTAAATTTTTGCTCCATTCCGGTCTTTTGGCTTGGGTTTTCCTCTCTCTCTCGCTCTGTCTCTTTTCTAATGTCCGTCTTTCTAGGGTTGCGCCTACGCTGAGTTTATGTGAAACCCATCATCCGAAATTAGGGTTTCCTTTGTCCTGGTTGAATAAAATGAATAAATTGAAAATTGAGCTTAACGTTGTTGTCAGCAGGCATCCAGCAGGCTTCCAGCCAATTTTCATCAGATTCCAAGGTACTTACTATTTTTAGTAAGTGCACAATTCAGGGCAATTTGTCAAAGATTTTTGAATTTTCACAATACACCAGATTCGTGAGTATTATCAGTTACTTCAGATGCAAAATTTGGAGCTAAAAACAAGATAACTTATTATTTTTAGCAATCTGCCCGTAAGACGAATTCTTCAGGTGCATGTATTTTTCTGTATGTCAGACATTCCTCCGGTTTTTCGAGACCTTCAGCGATGACAACATGCAAAACGAGACAATCACTTTCAGAATTCAGTCTTCCGAGGCTATTTTTAGGGTTTGCATGTCAGGGTTTCTTTTGCATGTCGGGTGATTCCTGGTGGGTTTTTCGAGAGCTTCGCAATGGTGTGACATGCAAACAAAGATACTCACTCAGTAAGGAAATTGCTATTTTTAGCAGGTATGTCCCGGCAGCCGCCTCCCAGCAGTTCAAAATTACAAGCCGATCGCAGTGCTACAAAAACGAAGAGAAACAGAGTTCATTTGATGCGCATGCAGAGCAAATTGGGGTTTCCAACTTCGGAGCCTAAAAATAGGCGTAAAAAGTCAAAATTTTCGAAAACCGATGTAAACCATCGCGATCAGCATCCATCAGGCTTTCTGCTGGTGAAATTTCAGGTCAAACGGAGCACTTACCATTTATAGTAAGTCAATTTGGAAACTGGCTAAAAATAGTAAATTGAGTGCATGCGCCGATGTCAGCCGACAGGTCACGTGGTGAGGAGCGCCTCATTCAAATTTCAACTCGATCAGAGCATGGGAACTATCAGAAACATGAGGTTACTATTTATAGTAAACCACCTTCAGAAACATGCTAAAAAATAGCAGACTAAAATGGCCAAAGTTGATAAGAGGATGCACAAATTTCAAGTCGTTCCGGGCTTCAGAGGTGCAAAATTCAGAGGACTTACTATAAATAGCAGGGCATGAGATACTGGCGAAGGAATGAGAAAGTTTGTCTAAGTCTGAAACTTCATCCAGCAGGCATAAGGAAATGCGCCCAGCTAGTAAGGAGGCATAAAAAAATTCTAAGTATGGCGTTCATCCTGCTCAGGGGTCCAAATGCGCCCAAGGCACCAGAAGTCAAAGAAAGTCAACGATGTTCATCCTGCTACTAGGCCAAAATGCGCCCACAGAAAGCTCAGGAGGTTTAAAATTTTCTAAGTATGAGAAATCCGCCACCACCCTCTAAATGTGCCCAAGATGCAAGCTTATCCTTCACAGGGGGTGAAATGCGCCCAAAGTTGTAGGTGGTCAAAGCAAAGTCAACACTCAAATCTGCCTCACCCTCCTAAATGCGCCCATCCTTCTCATGTATCAAAATGCGCCTAAGTTGCAGAGGGTCAAAGCAAAGTCAAACATTTTCATCCTTCCCCCTAGGCAAAATGTGCCCAAACAGAGCCATGTGAAGACAAAAAATAGAAGGTGAAGAGTCACCCAAGGACGTTGGAGAAGGTTATCCACCAGCTACATGAAAATGCGCCCAATTTGAAAGAAGAGTCAACAAGTCAACACGTTTATCCTTCTCATACATGGAAATGCGCCCAAAGCAAGGAGGGAGTCAAACAGGTCAAACGTTTTTATCCTCCTCACCCTCTAAAATGCGCCCAAACTTGTGCATGTCAAGACAAAAGGGGTGGAGTTGAAAGGTCGTCCAGTGGATAGGCTCAAATGCGCCCATGTTTGGATAGTAAATGGTGAATGAGGGTGGTAATTGAGGTGAAAATTTTGCCAAGGCGTGGTAAACTCAAGATAAAAGCTAGGCGTTATCCTCCATCATGTGTAGAATGCGCCCAAGGTGGTGGGCCTTAGAGAAATTTTGCTAGGCGTGCGTGTTGGGAGCCTAGAAGTATTAAAAATTTGCCTAGGCGTGATTTTTAAATTCCTCTTCAAATGCTATATGCGCCTAGG
>VDFB02388132.1:0-27370 GCA_007258455.2 Sequoia sempervirens | reverse complement strand
TAATCTAAACATAAGAATACTTGTAAAATTTAACAAAATTAAATACTCCAATAGGGAAAATACATTTAACACATGATTTGTTGTGGGAAACCCTTTCACAAAAAAATTAGCAACCAATAGCATCACTTTGATTATATTTGTAGTAATGAAAAAATTATAATATAAGAGATATCTTGATTGTGCTATCGAGGGGAATTCAACTTTGACCCTTCCTAAAGAAATTCTAGTAATATGCACCTATTTTAACAACCAACAACATATTCCATCCCAAGCACTTTATTATTAACAAGAGACAAAAAAAAACTTACTATGGAAATCTACTAATAAAACTTAGCATGACATTTCCTAAGGTGGGTGCTCAAGTTTGGCTCTACACCCAATAGTCATTACAACCTCCAAGAAAAAACCCATATGAGTCTTATATAATTTTTGAGCTTAAGATGAATTATTTTCATGTCCCCCATTCACATTAAATGAATTTCCCCAATGTTATATACAAGAACATGTTGACCCTAGTTTGTTGTTCCGTCAAAAGATCGATCTATCAACGCTCGATACAAATGGTAGAGACATGGATCACATGGGAGGTGGTTAGTCCCTTGTCACGAATCCTGAGGGGAGCGTTGATCATCTACCAACAATCTCCCCCTCAACATTACTCGAGGGGATTCAAACCCATGACCCAATGCTCTGATACCAATTGTTGGCCCCAATTTTTTGTTGCGTCAATAGATTGATCTATCAACGCCCAATACAAATGGTAGAGACATGGATTACACATGAGGCTTTTCACGAATCCCGAGGGGAGCACTGACTATCTGCCAACAAAACAAACCTATGAAAATATTCTACTACCCGAAGTGTGGCATTTCACATTAGGTGTCCACCACAACTTTTCATAATATAATAGTTATGCAAAGTTTAAAAATCCTTTCTCAAAAATTCTCACACTTGTATATATTGCATAAGGAATTAATGTAGGCAAAAAAAATCCGGTTTCTTAAGGGAGACATCTTCATAATTGTCTTGCTCCATAAGAACTTCTTTGTGCTTATTAGCTTAGTCAAAGAAGTTTTAACATTATCTAAAACATTCAACTTCTCAATCATTACCATATTGTCCTCCACCATGTCATGAACTGAACTAATTGTCTTGTTCCATAAGAACAAAATAATATTGCACATCAATGTTCTTTATTTGCATGTCAAAAATAGGGTACCTGGCCAAACTAATAGCACTCTACCTATCATAGTCAATTTTTAATAAATTCTTAGGCCAACATCTAAACATAATATCTAAAGCCACACTTCCTCCCTACAAGCATGACTAGCTATTATGTACTCAAATTTTATTGTTGAAAGAGAAACCATAACTTTGTTTTTCTCATCCAACTCACTACACCATTGAACATGTTAAACAAAATCACTAGTAGATCTCTTTCTATCAATATTACCTACTCAATTTGTTAGAAAATTCATATGCAGTGTAGAACAAACAAAGAAAAACAATAAGCAACACACAAATTTATGTGAAAAACTTGGTAAAATTATACTAGAAAAACCCATAGACAAAGATCTTTCATAATTTATTTCTCAAGAAAAATATACAGTTAAAACAATCTTAAAATTGTACAAAAATATGACTTCGAAAATGCATTATAATATAATATAATATTATATTATGACATATAATATTATAATAAATTATAAAATATTATAAATATAATATAATATATTTATAATTTTTTTATTTTTTTAAATTTTTTTTAAAGAAAGGGGTAAATGTGGGTGGTAGGGAGGGCGCCACTCCATCTCCCGTACGCTTGTATGGAGTGGCCAGGTGGCAGTTTTCTAGGGTTTGAGGCTGAGTTGGCGCCACGGTTCACGTGGCTTTGGGGAACTCTCTAGACTACGTAATTAAATGATTGCCCATTAGCATAGTGAAATGTGCATCATCCTTCACCAGACGGTTGCCAGCCCATACATATTTATTGCTGAGCATGCATAGATGGCTTTCATTGTAGTTGGCGGTGGTTATATTTCCTAAGTGGAGTGGAGGATTTTTGTATTCACATTCTGTATGTTTAGTATCCCGTTTGGCCATGAGCAGGATTATTTTGTTGCTATTGATGAAGGAGTTGGAGATGGGCGATATGGTCACTCCAGTGTAGCTGAAGAGCTCAAAGCGGCAAATGGCCTTCGAAGGCCAGGTTTCCTCCCTTCGGCTGCAATGAATCATTAGACATCCGAATTATCTAACCTTTGCCGCAATTAAATGCATTGTCGGGAAAGGTTTTATGGAGGATGCAAAAGGCTATCGACTGGATTCTGATATCTCTTCCCGTGTCTTGGCTGGCTTACTCAACATTGGTGTGTCTAATGCAGATTTGAGGGTCATTATGAAGAGGCTTTTTCAAAAAGACATGCTGGTGGGCCTGGACAAAGCTTTGGCCGTCGCCTCGTTGGGCAAAGGCATACCCCACCCTCGTGATTTGGCTCTTCTGAATGACCCAGAGGCGCTAGTGAGGTTCTTCCCATTTCTCTTGGATGTCAATGGCTTGGAATTGGTGGAGCATAGGCATTTGGTGACTGCAGGGGTTGAATTTCTTAGGAAAAAATTTCGCTTGGTTCTTGTTGCTGACTCGGCCTGAAAACGAGAGTTTCGTGTGTTTGCACAACAGAATGTGTGGTAACTTGGGTTTGGGTGGTGGGTGCGTCTGTGTCAGTATAGGCTGCGTTTCTGGTTATTTGTTAAATCTTTGCTCTCTGTAAGGGTTTCTATAAATTTTGTTAACAACTTTTCGTCTCTGGCAGCATGCTTAAAATGGTGGGTAGTTTGGTTTTTTGTCTTGGTTGTGTCTATGGGAGGTATTATGGAAATCTCGGATCAGAAATGTAGTGGGTGTAGAATGTCCTTGTTGGCTGCCCAGGATGGGCTCAAACTTTGTATCTTGAAATTTGAAGGTCACAACACAACAACTCAACCATCACACCATGCCATTATTGACTATATTTATAATTATAATTATAATATAATATATTATGTAAATATAATATTATATTATAACTTAATATATTATATATTATATTATATTATATTACATAAATACATTATACTTGTGAAGGAGGGAAGAACGTTTAACTGTCTTTACAGCTTTCTGTCTAAAAACAGGAAGCTAGACCCACATAAGACAGCACAAACTAATCAATACTTAATGTGCTCTTTTAAGCCCTGCCATACTAATCGTGCAGATTTTTTTTTTTTAAGATTGGTGTGCTCTTTCTCTAATGTCCGGGCCTTTATGTATAGATAATATTGGAGATAAAATTTTGTCACATAGCATGGAAGATAATGCAATGGTTTTGAATCCGCTTTTCTTTCAAAATTCAGACTTGAAAATGACAGTTGAGTAACTTACAAGATCAAAATATCCAACTGCCCAAATGATGTTTATTAACCGAATCCATAACATTTTCAGATATGGACAAATTGTCCTTCAAAGTGTGGCGCTAAAGAACAAAAGGCATGTGAGCTTAAAAGCACTTCTCCTGTATACTTTGTCTAATCCTGTAAATGCAATACACAACAGTCTGCATCATAATGTCTTGAAGCTTCAATTATGCATTCTAATGCACATGGTGGACCACGTGAATTCTTACACTGTTTTTGCTGTCAGGTTCTTCACATGTAATCTAAAGGACAACAACATGCTATTGCTCAATCATTCCTTCCTTCCAATCTATCTATAAAGCTCTGCATGGGTTTCAGGATATCATCAAGTTCTTTTAAAACTTAAGTACTTCTTTAGTTTTTCTGGTGGGGAAGATTGTTTGAGTTGTTATCTGTGCAATGGCAAGATCTGTGCTTATCTCCTTTACACTCCTGCTGCTGCTCTGCATAATATGGGAAAGCCAGGTATCTATTTATTACAGGAGACTGATAATTATTTCTAATGGGTTTCATATGTTTTTTGTCACAGTGCATTGTTTTGGGTGTTGGCTCATGTCATGGCTGATTTTGCAGGGTGATGCTGTTTCTCAGGGCAATGAGCATTCCCTTATAGCTTACCCTGTGAGTTCACTTCTTTAACTAAATGTTTGTCCTGTAGATTGTAGATATAGAATGTGGGTTTGTAGGCATATGCCCATTTGAGATTGATTGGATTGGGACAATAAATTTGAAGGGCAGATTTTAATGAAGTTATGATTCTTAGTTGGTATGAGTTCTCCACAGTTCATGAAATTAGAGAAAAAGCTTTTGGATTCAACTGTGTCTGTTCTTTTGTTGTCGTTTCCTCTTCCTGATGATGGATCACTGAATGTGATCCAAAACGTCAACAAAAAAACAGACACAGTTGAATCCAAAAGCTTATTCTCTAGTTATGATTCTTGATTATATAAAAAGAACAGCAAAATATCATTTTATAAGCAAATGACTAAGAGAATTGACTGTGTACTAAATGCAGTATGGGAGCAGACAAGGCAGCCTTAGACCTGCAGGTACGAACCTTAACTCCTCCCTCCATCCAGCTTTAGTTATGGCTATTTTGATATTTTGTTGTGATGGGCATATGAAATATTCTTTCCATACAGCAAGTGTATGAAATTTGTGTTTGTTATATTTTCAGAATGTTCTCCAAAATGCTCATCGAGGTGCTCAGCTACTGCCTACAAAAAGCCCTGCCTGTTTTTCTGCAACAAATGCTGTGCCAAGTGCCTCTGTGTTCCTCCTGGAACGTACGGAAACAAGCAGCTGTGCCCGTGCTACAACAACTGGAAGACCAAAAGAGGAGGGCCCAAATGCCCTTGAATGAATTCCTTACAACTTTGGACCTTCTAATGTATAACTTTGGCATTTATAAGCCAATATTTATGTCTATATTTCATATATATATATATATCAAGTTTTCAGCATTTCAGCAAGATGGGTTTTCAAAGTGAAACAGTCCACTCGATCAAAATAACGTATACAATTTTCATTAATCTATTCTTAAAGAATAAATGATCACTACACAAGGGATGGACTCTCTACATTCTAGGTATACAATCTTTCAAAACACAAATGTATGATTGTGTTCATTTTAGATCATTTTATTTTACTATTATTTACAAATTCATACTTGATATCACATATAAGTCTGTTCATACCTAAAAATTCCATCTTGTTTACAATACTCACTTTTTTGACATCTCATATATTGATGTACTATGATCCTATCAATTCTTAAAGAATAAATGATCACTTCACAACGGAATGGACTCTCTACGTTTAAGGTATACAATCTTCCAAAATGTAAGTGTTTATGCTCTGGGCAAAAAATGTGCTAAATAGTTATTAAGATATGATTGTGTTCATTTTACTATCATTTTATTTAACAATTATTCACAAATTCATACTTGATATCACATATAAGTTTGTTCATACTTAAAAATTTCATCTTGTTTACAATAGTCTTTTTTTTTGACATCTCATATATTGATGCACCGTGATCTTATCTCCTAAATAGAATTGTGTACTCTTGTCTTATTAAAGATATGATTGTGTCCATTTTTTTAATCATTTTATTCAAGTCACATTTGATGTCACATATAATTATGTTCACACCTAAAAATTCTATCTTCAATCCCCACTTTTTTGGCACCACACTCCTATTTTCTAAATAGAATTGTGCACTCTTGTGTCCTTTGCATTCAACTTTGGACTTTTTAGCCCAAACTCCTACTTTTGTCTCTCATTCCTCATACAAACACTAATATGCCTCCAACAATTACTAATGGCTAAAATTGAAATTTAATAAATATTGATTTAAAGGAAATGAATTAGGATGCACTTAGAAGCACAATGAGACACATAAACACATTGTAGTGACCTAGTCACACATAATAGGTACTTTCATTATTATAACAACATATTCATTTTTACATCTAGGGTTCACAAACATTTTTAGAAACTTACAATGAATTATGTTGAATCAATTTATAAATTTGATTAAAGTAAATTTTCAAATGTGTCAAAAGCCCCAAAAATAATCAATTTAATACAAGTGTAGGTGAACAAACTTATACAAGATGTTGCTATGGATGTACATGACACCTACACGCTAGTCAAACAAAAACACAACCATACATGACACCAACACACCAATAAGGCACTAGTATGACTGAATGGACATCAACATGCATGAATCATTACCTACGGTCCCATCCTAATTGACATAGAAGTAGAACATAGAAAGTAAAGTTTAAATTTAATAATGGAATCCCTCCTCCCAATCCTTTCCATCCAACAAAAAAATCATTAGTTACATGCTTCTCTCACCTTCTTGTTGTTTTTAGTTGTTACTTAAAAAAAACCCAAATTTCTATTCTTAGTTTAATAAAGAAATAAAATGGATATTCTAAATGGTCACTATTACTTTCATGCATTATTCAAAGTTAAACTAGGAATAACAAGAAAATGGATAACTAAACATATTAGAAAATATTTTCTATCCTTGTCATTTTGTTGAACTTGTCTCTTACATTCTTATCCTTTAATTAAAATAAAACATTATAAAAAAATGAAAAAAAATGGGTGCTATAGTAAGCCTTGTCCCTTAACCAAAGATATCTTACATTGACCTTTGGTTAATCTATTCTCCTTTAAAGTGTTTTACTTGTCATGTATCTTTATCAACTTATAGTATCATTTATAGTTAGTTGGGTTTTTAGTTTTTTTTTTTAAAAAAGGGGTAAAAATTTATTCAATCAAAACCAAGATACAGAGCAAAGGCCGTAGGCCCACCAAACAAGGAACACAACCAAAAAAACAACAGAACTACAAACTCCTGTCTTCCAATAATAACCTCTCCAGGGTCCCAAGATAATCAGAAGGTAACTCATCCCTTCCACTAATATCCCAACCATCCACATTCTCTGAGGCCCACTTCGCCAAACAATCAGCCACTCTGTTCCATTCTCTCGGGATATGAGAAAAATCCATAGAACTGCATAAACTTAGAATCTGTCTAACCACTGAAGCTAATTGCCAACTAACATCATCCAAACTCTGGTTGTTTAGCATATCCACCACAATCTGAGAATCTGACTCATAGATAATCCTCCTCCAGCCTAAAGAGCAACCTCTCTCAATAGCAATCTTAATAGCAAGGGCCTCCATAAGATTATTAGAGTGATGCCCTTTGTAAGCAGAGAAGAAAAAAACTACACCACCATCATTACCTCTACCTATACCACCAATACCAGCATGTCCAGGTTCCCACGAGAAGAACCATCAGTATTAATCTTCAGGACCCCAACCGGGGGAGGTGTCCACCTCCCATCATGACAAACCCATTGCTTGACATGTCGGGGTCTTTTTCCAACAAAGCAACCCCTTCTACTATCCCCCAGGTTCAAATTCCTCACTATAGCATAATCACCATGATCAATATTTTCAGACATATCACACTTAGCAGAGATAGTCTCCTGAAGCTTGCTAATTATCTTCTGCCACAATTGAAAACTTCCTAATTTGGAGCCACAAAAAACTCTACGGTTCCTTTCCAGCCAAAGGTTCTAGAGAATGAAAATAGGCCCTATAGCCCAGGCCACCTGTAGGAAAGATGTCTTCGTTGGAGGCCTGCCCATACTTTCCCAAAATTCAATTAGGGAGGTAGCATGAATACAACCATGATGCCAAGCCTCCCACCACCTGTGCCATATCTCTCTAGAAAAAGGGCAGAGAAAGAGAAAATGGGAAGTACATTCCTCACTGTGCAAGCAAAGGAAGCAAATAGAAGGTCCCTGAAAACCTCGCTTGCGAAGATTCTCCCAAGTGAGACATTTCTTCTGAGCAACCAACCATAAGAAAAAATTGCATTTGGGCCAAGAAAAATTGTTCCAAACCTTCTTCCACCAGGGCACCTCAGCTAGACCATGTAAGTTTCTGTCTAGCATAGCATAACCTTGAGCAACAATAAATTTACCTTTTGGGCTAGGACTCCAAGCCAACATGTCTCTCTCATTAAGGGAGCTGCAGAACCTGCCCTCCAATAGTCTAGCCAGATCAGCACGATCCTCAGCAGAACCTCCCATGGGCCACTCCTGAGGATCCTTCCAGCAAGTCACCTCCACCTGACCAATACGCTTGACAATTTTAAAATGCTCCACCTTAATCCACCCAACATCAGTAAAAATATGGCAAAGAGGCTGAAACTGAGGGAAGCTAGAAAGAATGGGAGGGTGGCCATCCCAAGAATCCAACCAAAATAGAGCATCAGAGCCTCTATTACAGATCAGAAGAGACCATCTTAATAAGCTGAGCTCCCTTTTTAAGAGTATCCCAGACACAAGATCCTTTGCCCAACAAAGCAAGTCGTGACACATCCTGGCTATCAACACCTGGAAGATACTTGTGGGCAAGAATCCTGGCCCAATCCTGATCCTGATTATTGCACCACCTCTAGTACAACTTAGCCACCAAGGCCATGAGAACAAGAGCCATAGACTTGACACCAAGGCCCCCAACATGCTTCGACCTGCAGACTGACTCCCACTTGACTAAACTCCAGTTCGAGGATAGAAGACTGCCAGACCAAAGGAATTGACCAGATAGAGCATCAAATTCCTTCACAAAGGCGGATGGGGGAACCTGCACACAACACCTATAAATGGGGAGAGATTGCACCACAAAATTTAGGAGAATCACTCTCCCAACAAAAGATAGCCATCTATAAGTCCAGTGACTAACCTTACTTCGAAATTTATCCAAAATCCCCTGCCAGTAATCTCTACGCCGATATCCCAAATCCAAAGGAATCCCAAGGTACATCAAGGGAAGAGAACCGATCTGAAATTTAAGGATCCTAGCAATCCTGCTCTAAATAAGCTGAGGAGTATTAAAGAAATAAATGGAAGATTTATCATCATTGACACTCTGACTTGAAGCTGTCAAATAGATGTCTAAAGCTCTCCTGAAGTTCACAGCCTCACTAATTCTAGCCCTGCCCATCAAACCAGTATCATCCACAAACTAAAGATGGGAGTAGGGAGGAAGATTATTGTTCTAGCTCCAGCCTTGGATAAGACCCTGCCTCACCTGAGATTTAATAAATCAGCCAAGACCCTCTGCCATGATAATGAATAAATAAGGAGATAAAGGGTTCCCTTTCCGAAGTCCCCAAGAGGCACCTAACAAATCTAAAGGTTCCCTATTAATAAAAACTAAAAAGGAGGACGAGGTCACACAACTAAGAACCCAATTCACCCACTCCTCTTCAAAGCCAAAAGCCAAGAGAAATTTCTGTAAGAACTCCCAACTCACCGATCATAAGCTTTAGCCATATCAAGTTTAATAAACATAGCCTTCTCCTTAGAGGAAGCCATAGAGTGAATAGCCTCCATTGCTATCACAACACCATCCAAGATTTGTCTTCCACGAACAAAACCCCCCTGCTCAGCAGAGATCAAAGCACAAAGGAGTGGTTTGAGCCTCTCAACAATCAATTTGGTGATGATCTTGTAGACAACATTACATAAAGCAATAGGCCTGAATTGATCCAAACGATTAGCCCCCTCCTTCTTAGGTATGAGAGCCAAAAAAGTAGAATTTAAAGACTTAAGCATTTGTTTGTTCCTATGTGATTCCTGAACCACATCGAGGAGATCCAACTTTATTATCTCCCAAAATTCTTGAAAGAACTCAATCGGAAACCCATCTGGGCCAGGAGCCTTACCTTTTTTCATATTAAACACAACTTTCTCCAATTCAGGTAACAAGATGGGACACAAAAGAGCCACATTCATCTCATCAAAGACTAGGTGGGGAATACAATCCAAGATGGCCCTCTCCTCGGCCCTAGCTACAAGATCCTCTCTAGTAAACATATTTGAAAAATACCTGACAACTTCCCTGGAAATTTCTTCACTGGAAGAGAGTTGAGCCCCTTCAAGCAAAACAAGAGAAGGAGAAAGAATTCCCATGCCTTCGAGCCTTACCGAGTTATGAAAAAAAGCAGTGTTCCTGTCCCCCTCCTGAAGCCAATCAACAGAGATTTTTGCTTCCAGAAAATCTCCTCCTGAAGCTCCCACTCTTCTAATCCCTTAAGAGCCAAGGACTCAACTTTACTCAGATCAGAGGTCAACCCTTGGTCCTGAATCTGACGAGTGACATTATCCAACTTGGACTGAGCAACAATCTTTTGAGCATGCAGGTTCCCAAAACATTGTTTATTCCACCTCTTAAGCCTGTATTTCACATGTTGAAGCCTCTTACTAAAAGTAAACATGGTCGTACCATGGGTAGGCATCCCTTCATACCACCAATCCAACATAAGATCCTGAAGAGATTGATCTCTTAACCACATCAACTAAAATTTGAAAGAAGGGTTTTTGGAGACCCCATATGAGGTGGTAGAGAACTTGATAGGCCAAAGATCAGAGCCCCTCTAGTCAAGAATCTCTAAAATAGTGGACCACCTGTTGTTCATCCAATAGAAGGAAACTAGGAATCTATCAAGCCTTTATGAAATAGCCTCAACACCACACCTCCTATTATTCCAAGTAAATATGCCATTGGTTGGCTTCACGTCAATGAGATTTAGGAAACCAATATTATCTCTGAGCAAATTTGAAGAAGGGTCCAACTTGGCTAACCCACCACGCTTTTCATCCAAACTAGTAACAACATTAAAATCTCCAGCCAGAATCCATGGGAGAAACGAGTCCAGGGACCGGATGAAATTGATGTGAGTCCAAAGATGTGACTTACCTAAAAAATCCGTAGGAGCATAAATATTGGATAAAAGGAACCTTTCTCTAGTCTCAAAGCTAGAGGCGACCATAGAAATGGAATACCGGCTAGAAATCCACCACAAGGGGGAAACCTTCCTCGGGTTCCAAAAGAAAGCCACCCCCCCTGAATTTCCTTGAGCACCCACCCCCTGCCAATAGCCCTGGGGCCAAATATGCGAGGCACAATTAGCCAAACCATCCACTGTAAGCTTGGTTTCCTGAATAAAGACAATGTCAGGAGACTGATACTCAATTAATCTGCGAACAACCTTTTGTCTAGGGATGTTGTTCAACCCCCTTACATTCCATGATAAAACAATCATTTATGGGGTTGGGAGAAATGGGAATCAATGGGTTTCATAGACCCTGACTCAACCAATGTATCACCATAATCTTGACCTTCTCTTGATCGGTCTTCCTTCCACTCCTTGACGGTTTGTCTAGAGGCCCCTTTTTAAAGGATTTCTGTTGTAGGCCTAAGGCAGGAGAAGCTTTGCTACCCTTCATAGAATCTGAGGTCCCCTTAGTGGCAAGGGGGACATAAGCCAACACAACTGCACTCTCTGGAACCTGTGACCCCCGGACATCTCTGATATCCTGAACTTGAGAAGGAAAATCCATAGCCAACTGTCCAACCTGTTGATCCCCTGAAGATAAAATCTGATCCTCGTTCTTTGCATCCTCATCCCGAACCGCCTATGCTGATCCTTAGCCCCAGAAGAGAGCTCAACTGGAATTCCCTCCTCCTGGACCAAGTCATCAAGAACATCAAACCTGTTAAAAGTGCCATCATTTTGTCTATCCATCCAGGTTCTCTTCTTGCCTTTGCCTTTGTTACGGGACTTAACCGGAATAAAACCCTCCTTATCTGCAGGTTCATCAGACAAAGGAGACTTCCCCTTGTCCTCCCTAGGAGGTCCAGAGGCAGCCAAGGGGGAAGATTTATTTCTGGGACATTTGCGATGTAAATGACCATATTCATGACAAATTCTACATCTAAATGGTAGGGTCTCGTAATCCAGCTGTTGAATCCAAGAAGATGATCCCATGCAAATCTCCATAGAATCTGGTAACGATTATTTAAATCAACTTCTACACAAATATGTGCAAAAGAAATTACCTTACGATCTTGAGTTTGTGTAGCCAATCCCACAGGTTTTCCAAGAAGCAATGAGATTGAGTGAAGAATATCTTCCCTCCAGAATTCCAATGGAAGCCTCGGCAAACAAACCCACACAGGCACCCGCGAGGGGATCTCCTCAGCAGAGTTGAAGCCCATGTGCCAAGGCTTGATGAAAAGCCCCACCTAGTTAAAGAAATAAGGGCCTCCTTCAAAAGCCCTATTTCTATCCGACATGCTTGAAAAAATAACCAGAAAATAGTTATTAGCCGCTAATAGGATCTCCATATCTCCTTCTGGGTTCCAAACCCGACGCACCCAGGATTCTAGCATAGGTAAAGAAAGACGAAGGCCCAAAAATTTGCAAATAAGGGCATGATTACACCAGTATTCAACATCCTCTGAAACTTGCTCAGGTTGAATAACCAACACTGGGCGATCCTCGGATCTCTCCAAACAACCATTTACTTTTTTTATCCGAAACATCCCTTTTGAAGAGGAGACCCCTACCCCAGATTGGGGTTCACCTATCTGTTCCTTAAAACTGGCATGCATCGAAGAAGACGACTCAACCATCTCCAAATCCCCAAAGGAAACTTGAGAAGAGGCTAGCCCTTGATTCTCCATGGATTGAAGAGCACAAACCCCAACAAAAGAGAGGGAAAGGGAAGGAACCACAAACTGAACCATCCCACACCACCACCGACGCTAAGGCGGGAAGCGCCCGTACTACCAAAAAGGGTCTATCCAGACCAGCGGACCCCACATTGCAAACAAAACCCCTCGAAAGCAATAGAAAAGGCTCGGGCCTAGCAGGAATCGGAGAATAGGCCGAGCTAGGGCACGCGGGCCCTAGCCCATGCCAAACCGCCGTGCATAGCCATCTATCAAATTGATTTTACAATATGTTCAGTTGGGTTTTTAGTTTTAGATTTCATTATAGTTTTTAATTTTCTAAAGACATTAACTCCTCTTAACCCAACCCCAAGGTTTTACTTTAGGATTTTGACATATTGTTTGGTTATTTTTGCTTGCATTTCTTTTTATCTCCAATATGAAACATTTTGCTAATGTTGAAAATCATATTAATCTAAACATAAGAATACTTGCAAAATTTAACAAAATTAAATACTCCAATAGGGAAAATACATATAACACATGATTTGTTGTGGGAAAGCCTTTCACAAAAAAAATAGCAACCAATAACATCCCTTTGATTATATTTGTAGTAATGAAAGAATTATAATATAAGAGATATCTTGATTGAGCTATCAAGGGGAATTCAACTCCGACCCTTCCTAGAGAAATTCTAGTAGTATGCACCCATCTTTAACAACCAACAACATATCCCATCCCAAGCACGCTATTATTAACAAGAGACAAAAGAAACTCACTATGGAAATTTACTAATAAAACTTAGCATGACATTTCCAAGGTGGGTGCTCAAGTTGACTCTACACCCAATAGTCATTACAACCTCCAAGACAAAGCTCATATGACCCTTATTTAATTTTTGAGCTTAAGATAAATTATTTTCATGTCCCCCACTCACATTAAATGCATTTCCCCAATGTTATATACAAGAACAGACCTATGAAAATATTGTACTACCCAAAGTGTGGCATTTCACTTTAGGTGGACCACAACTTTACATAATATAATAGTTATGCAAAGTTTAAAAATCCTTTCTCAAAAATTCTCACAGTTGTATATATTGCATAAGGAATTATCTAAGAAACTTATTTCTTAGGGGAGACATCTTCATAATTGTCTTGCTCCATAAGAACTTATTTGTGCTTATTAGCCTAGTCAAAGAAGTTTTAACATTATCTAAAGCATTCAACTTCTCAATCATTACCATATTGTCCCCCATCATGTCATGAATTGACTAATTGTCTTGTTCCATAAGAACAAAATAATATTGCACATCAATGTTCTTTGTTTGCATGTGAAAAATAGGGTTCTTGGCCAAACTAATAGCACTCTACCTATCATAGTCAATTTTTAATAAATTCTTAGGCCAACATCTAAACATAATATCTAAAGCCACACTTCCTCCCTACAAGCATGACTAGCTATTATGTACTCAAATTTTATTGTTGAAAGAGAAACCATAACTTTGTTTTTCTCATCCAACTCACTACACCATTGAACATGTTAAACAAAATCAGTAGTAGATCTCTTTCTATCAATATTACCTACTCCGTTTGTTAGAAAATTCATATGCAGTGTAGAATAAACAAAGAAAAACATAAGCACAAATAACACACAAATTTACGTGGAAAACTTGTAAAATTATACCAGGAAAATCCATAGGCAAAAATCTCTTATAATTTATTTTTCATGAAAAATATGTAGTTAAAGCAATCTTAAAATTGTACAAAAATCATGACTTTGAAAATGCATAAGACAAGTTGAAGAGCGATCATGCAACTACATGTCGAATATTCTTCAAAATTACCATCACATTAAGTCCCCCCAAAAAATTATGGCTTCATCAAAAACACCTTCGGCATGGCACAGGGCTATGACATCCCCCCTGCGAACCCCTGTCACTTCAACCTCCGATTGAATAGAATACCTTCAGCCGCATCAAGCGCATACCTAAAGCACTACCATGGTATTCAATGTTGACTATTCATCACTACTTGAATAACAATAAAATTGACTTCATATTCTGATATAATCTACATCAACAAATTCCTAGAAATCGATTGTCATGAACAAATACACTGATGATGCAAGGACACTTCCTTCGCTCAGAAAACTCTATCTCACTCTCTCGGCAAACACAAAACTCACAATGAGATTGCGACATAATATTGTTTAATTCAAAATATCCTGCTCCAAATTAACTCTATTCCAAACAAAAATTGCACTAAAACTTTCATATTCATTCAAACAATTTACAATTTTAACTTCACCAATCCAAGCCACTGTAACTTTTCCCCTGTTCTCTCTGCAATTTCACTGTTTTCATTTTCTCCCATCTGCTCTTACTAATCTGCAATCTTTAATTAGCAATATCCACTCCCTACGGACTGTTCAACGCCTTCCTGTTAGTGTAACACGCCCTCCCTACAAATCTGCATTCGATTCTCTTTCAAATCTTTTTGAATTCCGTATGCCACAAGATTCCATATTGCATTCCAACGCAGTTTTAGTTTTTCGCTATGCTATGCACCTTCCTAAGACTCCTATTCTTTGAACATCTCCAATCTAACTCACCTGTGTGCAACCCTTCGTTCCCTTCATTGTCCTATATAAGGAGTGGCGCCTCCTTCCTCCCTCGCACTTTCTGCGGTTTCGTCCTCGTTTTATTTTCTTATCTGCCTCTTTATTTTCTTATCTGCCTTTTTTTCCCCGTCTTTTGGTCTTCTTGCAATTTAGTTTTGAAAATGTTCTTTTAGGTGTTTTTCCCTTACCTCTATTAGGGGAGAGGGATCCATAGTGGAGCACCATGACTTCGCGTTTCTCAAAATCTTATGTGGAAATTTCAAATCACTCCCAATTTTGTATAGCAATTTATTTGACAACTCACGTGCTTCTATATTTCGTTTTAGGGTCACATCATCAAATATGATGCCACATTAACATGCTTTTTGTTGAGGTATCCAAAAAGAGCCAAAAAAAAAGTGAGACCGATAGTGGTGCACTAAGTCATGTTTTATTGGTGCATTAATGTGGCATCACATAATTTGTTAGCTTAAGTATTTTATGGATAAAAAGTGTTTTGCAATTGGATATTAAGGTGCTCCAATATGGGGGCCCGCTGAGAACTACTTCTATCCCCACTATTGGACCCCACTCCACAATAGACCCCTCTCCCCTATACTACTGCAACAAATCCAATTTGTCTTCTTCTCTTGAAACCTGCTCTTTGAAGGTTTTCTCATCAACATAGAATACCAAGAGTTGTGGAACTATAATTTGTCCATACATGATGTTAATATACCACATAAAACACCAAGTGTGATTTCTCCACATGGGTAATCACCTTGTACAATATGTCACTATTACACACTATGAATAAATAGTTACAAACTTAACATTGTTAGTATATGTGTATATTTATGATATAACTACCACTACCAATTTTTCACTTGTAGTAGCTCACACAAACATTAAATTACTCTTAGAAAATTATGGTACATTGTGTCATCTTCTAGAATATTAGTCTACTTCTAGATTATGCCTTATGAACTCAAGTTTTACTACATGTTCTCTCGAATCACCATTCATGCTTCCATCCAACATAATCTTTCATATGAAGTTGTGAGTTCTTCTGTAAATATCTTGTAGTTTTTATCACAAAAAAAATGTGAACTGATATATAGGATGTACTACAATACTTGCAATATCATTATCATACATAAATCACTATGCTTGTTTGCCATAATATTTATAACTTCACAACATATCACCACAATCAAGTATGTCGACAAGCTTTACTTATAAGGAATATCTGTAGGTGAATATCACTCAAGTCCCAACACTTTGTTTTTGCATCCTAATTTGGAAATCTTTATAACATTCTAAGATATATTTGAAACACAAGTGAAATTTTATGAGAAGGAACCATACAAAAACAAAGGTTAAGGGGGAATCAACCTCAATTAGTCCTCTTATGGAATTTCAAGCATGTCTCCATATTAAAATATTAATAAATAATAGGCAATAAAACTAATCTATGCTAATAAATTATTCCAAATCAAACCATAACTATGAAAACCTTTATGATGATGGCAAATGATACATGAAAATTCACAAAAGTAACTAGGATGGGAGAATGGTTTTGTGAACAAGGTGATGATTTAATAAAAAAAGATTTTTGAGATTTAAAGAGGATGGATATTAAAATAGGAAACCATTATTTTGAAGCAATGAAGTGAGGCTTTATTATGGAAATGTATCACAACTTTTAAGTGAGTCAAACAAAGGTTTGCATTAACAAAGGGGTAATGGAAAAAATAAATGGAGTAGAAAAATGGCTCAATGGAGGATTAATGGAATTGAAATATGATGGTATAGGGTCTAAAAATATAAAATATGAAGGTGGGTTGATAGATTTTTAAATTTAAATCAATGAGAAAAGGCAACACACGAAGACAAAGGCTTCAATAATGAAAATAGGGTGAGTGGGAGATGAAAAATGGATTAAAAGATGTAAATGAATGGTCATGGCTTGGAGGTGTGTGGAGGATACATATGAAGAGGTTCCTATAGGAAAATTAGAGAAATAATCTTATTCCAAATAAAAACCATTAAAGAAAATGGCCTGCCTTTTTCAAAACCTAAGAAATTAGCTACCAATTGGCATACATCTTGTTGCAACATTATCTAGAGAAAAATAAAAATTATTTAAGATTTTGAGGATGAAGATAACTCACTCCTAGAATTTTTGAAGGAATGTTGGGGTGGTTTTTGTGAGAAAAAAATAGCTAAAACCATGCAAGCAACTCAAAATTTGACTTTTTATATGTAAAACAAAGAAAATTTGGTCTATTTTAAGGAGCCTTCTTAGGGACTTCAAAGATAAAAAATTAGTAAGTGAGAATCTTGAGAAATTAAATTTATTTTCTTTCAAATTGATCATAAGAGCATAAAAATTCAATGCCACCATATTAGGTGTCAAACTATGGGCATTGTTTGTGAATGAAAATTAAAATCAATCTTTTAAGGGACCTTAAGCTTAAAGGGGTCCATCTTGTGGTGGGTAGTTTCATTAATTTTGAGCTCATTCAAGTAGGACTTAGAAAAAATGTGGGGTTTTCACATAGGATGGGGCTAGGAAATTTTTTAATGGTTAACAAGGGGTATGGGTGATAATCATAGGGAAATTAAAGGTGGGGTTGGGCCATGGAAGGGGAATAAAAATTAAATGAAAAAGGACACATAGGAACTCTAAATAGGACGATGTAAACAACATAAGAAAATGGACCATGGATGGCTAGGGGTGACTTAGGCTAGGAAAAAGGAGTCAAAATGACACAAAATACACACAAATAGGCTAGGACTAAATCAATTGACATATAAATATAATAATGAAGTTACAGGTTATAATTTTTTTATTATTATAATAATTAACATGATGATAATATATGTACAAACAATGAATTGGCTATATGACTAGTCTAGTTAATAGGGTAGTCAACTTGCTAACATTAGTAGTATCGAAAGTGGTAGTATCCATATAATGTATGCATAGTCAACATGCTTATATCATCAATAAGGAAAATCTAGGGTGTAGGATTTACATTTGAGATTTGGCATTTGAACTTTGAAGGACAAATTTTTTCTCATACGTACTCTATTTGATGTTAAATAATATTTTTTGGCTATTTTTATGACTATGTGTCAACAAGTTTATTTTTGGTTTATTTTCCTTGGTTTCTAAAATTCATAGTTTATTAGACTTATGTTGAGTAATTCTCATTTTGGGAACTTACAGTTCTCCATTCTTGTCATACTAAATATCTTTTAATATTTTTTAAAGTGTGGTATTTTTCATGTACTTTACATTAGTGATCTTGTTTGTTCTCATTCTAATTTAGAATTTTAGTTTTAAGTTATTGGTTCTATTTGTAAACTATACAAATGAAGAAGCACATTAAAGTTAAAAAAATTATGACAATTTATTGACAAACCAAGATAATGTTCCACATTTTGAGGGGAGGGGGTTTCATCATAGTTTTGAGTATTAACGTGTACCCTTATATTGTTAAATCGAATCACCAAAACTGCACATCCTAGTTGGAAGAGATCAAGCATCATTGCGTACATGAGTATCTCTTACACACTTAGTATGGTCTCATTCCTAAGCCAAGTGATTATGGGTAAAATTTAACATGAGATTGTTAGAATGACAGAGGCTATGCAAAATTCCTTCCTGGTATTCTTGAGGTTATAGGAGATCATATAGAGCATACTATGTTCCTTTAGACTATTTGGAAAACCATTGGGAAGTTTGGAGATCCACTTGACCTTTCTTTCAAAGGTGATATTTTTAAAGATGTCATTGCATGCATGGATGTTATTGAGATTTTTATTGCTACTTTTGTAGTGATCATATCTTCTTAAAAGGTTTCTAATAATTATTCAATGTGAGCATAATGTATGTAAGATCTATTAAAACTAGGATGCATACTTACCATATATCTCACATCTATTTGTAGAACGTCATCTTTGGGATCTTGATGACACGATCAAGGACCTTCCTTTCCTCTTTGATGATATATTTGATGAAGTTTCAACACTTTAATTGGATATAATGAGGGTATATACACCCTCCTTTTCTCTCTCTACCTTTATATGTGTTAATGATGACACAACTTAAAGTTGTAACTCAGTCTTTTGATTAGCTCTAGTTAAAGTTCAACATAGGTTTGGAGAAAGTATAACATTTTTTAGGAATCTTCATATTATTTTCTCCCTCAATTCTCCTTTTGAAGTGGGATTCATTAGATATACAACACATGGTTTCTTTCTTCTAAAAGGTAGTTGTATTGTTTGATGTAATGTGACCAACTTTAATACTTATTATGAGATTATCTACTTTGACTTTCTCTCTCTTCTTTGTGAGGATATTCATGCGTCAAATATTATAGGGAGTTTAGGAGGTCATTCCTTGGGATATGGATTATGTAGTCCCATCTCAACTTGCTCTCTCCTTGTGTGTGACTTTTCTCTCTCTTTCATTGGGGGTATTATTTTGTAGATGGGTACCTAGAAGCCATATCTTGTCAAGATTTGTCTTTACTCAAATAGGCTATGCCTAAAGGGGTTGTAGGAATATGCATGCACTTTTATACTTAGTATGTATTTCTTATACATCTACTAAATTATAGGTTAAACTTACATAGACTCATATTTAGGATAAGTTTAATTTAATAATTTGTTGTATTATTTAATTTTTTGTTGCATCGTTTACTTTTAGTGGTTGGTGATACACTTCTCTATGTGGGTAGTGAGTTTTTGTCCTCTTGCTTACTTGCATTTCCATAAATGCAACTCTTTTTTATATATTTTTCTCATCAATAAAAAAATTGTTGGAAAACGTTTGTTGTTGTGCCAAAAGATCGACCTGTTAATGCCTGATACAAATGCTAGAGATAAATGGATATATAAGAGGTGGTTAGTCCATGTCATGAATCCGAAGGGAGATGCTGGCGATTAGTCCAACAACCCCCCCTTAGCGTCACCCGAGGGGATTCAAACTCGTGACCACAACTCTAATATCATTTGTTGGAACACATTTGTCATTGCACCAAAAGATTGACTTGTTAACGCCCGATACAAACACCAAAGGTAAATGGATCCACGAGAGGTGGTTAGTCCATGCCACAAATCTGAAGGGAGATGCTGGTGATTAGTCCAACAAAAACACCTCATTGAACATACATGATGACCACAACTCATAGTTGATGAATGTAATATCCATTTAGCTTCTTGTGACATTTTTATTATTGTCTTGAGCAATTGGTTGTCTAAATTAATTATTTGTAATAAATGGTCTTGGTTAGATTGCTTTGGAAAATTTTGCAAAATAACCTACCAATCACAACTCAATGAACAAATAAACTAACAACATCATATAATCAACATCCATAAATATATGCAAATTTTTGCATGAACAGGGGAAATCACTAGCATATCAAATTCAATAGAAGGAAAATTGAACATTTAATCATAAAATCTAATTTATTATCCCAATATAGTTTTATCATAATGTTTTTAAATATCTCAATCACATCTAGAATTCATAAATCCTAATTATTAAATATTGTGTTTGTATTAGATTGCTACATAACCTTATTTTCATTAGACAACAAATAATATATTTTATGCTATGTGATGATTTATTGAAATTTGATTGCATGGTTTTGAGTAAGTATTTATCAATCCATATTTTATAATTAGTGGGAACTACAATAATATATTTCTCATATTGTAGGGGTGAAGAACTAGAACTTCTTAGAACACCAACTATTCTAATACCACAGTTTGCTCAAACATGTTTATCCATTAATTTTCTCCACAATCAAGTCCACTTATGATTTTCTCTGTTTAGTAATGATTTTGTAATAAGTGGGGAATCGTCTCTAAAATCCTAGATGTTTTTTTAAGTGCCTACTTTTTTTGTGAAAGTGCCATATATTTCTAATGGCCATGTCAAATTTAAGTGACAAAAATATATAAATAATTAAAAACGAAATAACTGATTGGCACATGAGGCGCCCGTGGCCTAATGGATAAGGCGTCTGACTTCTAATCAGGCGATTGTGGGTTCGAGTCCCACCGGGCGTGGGTTTGGAAATGTAATTTTTTTAATCGGAATTTTACTCTACACTTTAGCTGAGCGTTCACGATGCGTTTCTGAGTTATAAAGATTTTAACAAGTAAATTATAATTTTTTGACAAAATCTAATCTCCATTAACTAAATGGTTCTTTAAGACTTTCAAATATTTAAAGTTTTAGCGCCATTCTGTACTATAGAACCTTAGGTTAAGAATTAATTCTTCTCTAATCAATGTTCTTTTTCCTATATAAATATTTAATAATATAATGTTTTATTAATATTCATATTATAATACAATTTAATATATACTAGTATTATAATATAATTTAAAATGTTATTATAATAATTTTATTTTCATTTTTTATTTTTTATTATATAATTTTTAATTTAATATTAAAATTTTAAAATAATTTATCTTTAATAGTTTTCATATATGTAAAGCAATCAAAATATTTATAATTGATAATTACTAATTTTAAGAGTTTAGTTAATTTTTTTCTCATAATTTATAACATGTTATATCATTTAATATATTTTCTATTATTTATTTTTAATTTACAAAGTATTATAATTTAAACAATTTTATATTCCTATAACATTTCTAATTTTATATTAATTATAATCTAATATTATATAATGATTTTAATATCTACATGAAATATAATAATTATAATTTATTTTTAGTTACATAATGATATTATCTTTAAATACTTTTAATAATATATTTTATAGTATTCCAAATTTTATTAGTATATATTATATTTTTATCAATAATTTAATAATTACTATTTTTTGGTAAAATAATTTGGACTAGGTGTTTAGGAGCCACAACACATAGTGTTAAGTGTGGGATTCTAGTAACATATAATTCACAAGAAGTGATAAAATTGAACATTATTCCTTCACAATTTTATCATAAAACTTCTTTTATGCTTTTATAGCTTATAACTATTCTACATCTTTCTATAGACTAAATTTTTTATCAACATTTCCACCTCAATGAAATTTTGTCTTATGCTAGATTCATCAACATGGTTTTTTTGTGGTTTGGGGGTAAATTATGCAAGCCCCAACCAACCACACAACTTTGTTAATTAGAGACTACTGTATGTCTCCTCAAACCATTCACCCAAGGACTTAAAACATTTTCTTTCTACTATTATGGCTTCTTATGACAACTTTATATTTAGGGTTGATGACATGGTCTATGTAACTTTGTTGACCATAACAAGCTTGTGAAAACACTCCAAGTAGGAGTCATGGAAAGTCTCCAACTAGTTTAAAATGCCAACTATGTTGTGGTAAATCATGAAAATGCCAACCACAATCGATAGCATAGATGCACTACTAAGTGCCTACACCATGTTGAAGATGTGTATACCCCCTTTTGATTGTCGAGGGTTCAATAATAATGAACCCATTACCTCTTTTGTTCCCACACAAGATATTCCATCCATGTCTTTTGCTAGGCTCCACATCCTAAAAACCCATATATAAAGGCCAAGATTCTTGATTTCTCCTTCCATAAGCTACATAAAATCATCTACCACCTTATTCGCATCATCTATGTCACCCTAAATTTCATTTTGCACTAATATTTACATCTCTTGTCTAACTCTCTTCATTCCTTTGTCCTTCTCATTGCTAGAAGCTACTACCATGATCTAGCACTTATCAAGAAGGCCAACAAGAGCATTTAGGAACACCAACCACTACCAATTGGTGAGGGTATGTTGGTGGTTTTTAAATCCCAACCAGATCTCACAAACAACCTATGAGTTTTCCATTTTCATTTATCAATTGCTTAGAGGGATTGGCCAATGAATAGGTGAAATAATAACTTTCCCTCTACACTTTGGGCTCTGCAAAACCCAGGAGGGTGATCCCAAACAATGTTCACTAATATCCTATACCAATTATCACAAACATTATAATTAGCAGATGTGTTCTATTCAGATTTACCTGATGATTATGAAAAATAAAGAGAATATGGCATTATTCTTCAAGCATTCAATATTTTAAAGCAATAGAATAGGTAAGACTTCAACTCAACAAACAAATTCAACATAATTTAAAGATTGAAAGTATTTTTAGTGTGGCTGATCTTGGAGTTGTAACTTAGACACAAAGGCAAAGGATTAGTGCCTTAACCTAGGGCGAAGGATTCAAAATTAATGTAGTTACAATTGTAGATCAACATTTTACCCAAACATTACAAAGCTTTTTAACAATGCATTACATCATTAAACTCAAAATCCTTAACCAATTCTTCTTAATAAATCCCTGCATACACTCACACAAATCTATACTTCTATTAAACCATTTAACTCATTCTTTGAATGATAACATAAATAGAAATACACATCCACAAGAAAGACAATGGAGACAAATCAAATGATCTTTGATTCATTTCATTCATAACTTGTGTAAAGTATACAATGGAGACAATTGGCTTCAAAATTACGCCATTTGTATTTGTCAAATGCTAGTATTGTTATACAACATGAAAAATTTACAAAAGACTTAGACTCAAAACCTACAACCAAATTCTATTCTCTACATTTTCATTACAAAATTCACCAAAAGATCCATGTCACTGGCCTTGAATTCCCTTTTATAAGACAAGGGAGCAACAAGCCTCATGCCAGGTACACATGTCACCTTTACATTTGACATACAGTTACAAAATAAAGGACCTAATTGTCTATGAGGGAATATCTCATATGAGACAAAAACACCTTTCAAGATGTTGCAAAATATTCCTATGTTCCTTAGAAAACATTGGTTGAGGGAGATGGTTACTTTAATCAAACATTCCTTTATCTTGAACAATCTTTCTCGGGTTTCCAAAACTTTAGGACATAAAGCATAAAAATAGAAAAATACAAAGTGAATCTTCCACATTAGCATACACCAAGCAATCACTTTCCAACTTGAGAGGAGACAACCTTAAACATTGACATATCAAAGGCTTAATCTATAATTTTTTTGAGCCATGTGTTCTACTCCTCCTCCTCTGGTCATTGAATATCCAACAAAATTTGCACCTTTGAGTTGTGCAAGTTGTACCTGACATCTATTATAGTCCTAGTCTCTTTCAAAAACACATCTAGATCCACTTCCATTCTAAAAAGACCATCAATAACATTGTTTAGTGATGCATAATCTAGTTTTCTTGAAATGCAAATGAAAGCAGATAAAGAAGGGATAATGTTTCCAAGTTCCCCTTTCCAAATGGTGAAGTCCTTTAGCTCTCTTGCCTCATCCAAGATTTTAGGCACTTCCATTTCCTCCATTTCATTGAATAACTTCACCTTACTTTTGAATTGTATGTCCAGTTTGCTCTGGAAGCATAAATTTCACCCAATAATCCAATAGCCTACAATATTTTTGTAGGTACTTCGGGATCACTTTCCATATTTTTCATTATCTCTTTTAAGGCACCAACCCTAGTGCTCCATTTACTCCATACATTTTGAAAAATTTCTAGCACCTCAGAATGTCTCTTGTAAGCCTCATGAATATTCTTGTACACATTCCATACATTGTCCAACTTATGTAAAATGTAGGAAATCCTATGTCCCAAGATGTCATCAATGATATTAGTGACCACCTTTGAAGTTTCCTCCTTATCATTTTTCTCATTTTCTCTCGTCATTTTCAATTCCTCTTTCAATTTTTGAATCCTGAGAGACAATGTATCTCTATCCTGTACTAAGAACTCTTGTGTGGATGTAGGAGGTGGAAGGGATTTCATTGCAGGTTTCTCTTGAGAAGTAGTGGCTTTCAACTTGTTCGATTCTTCTAGCAACCTGTTATACTTGTCCATCAACTTATCATACTTCTCTTGAGACATTCCGGTTGTGTTAGCACTTAACATAGTAGCATGCACTATCAATTTGACTACTTGTGTAGAAGTCATTTAAGAGGCTCTCTTTATCACAACATCTCCAATAATGTCACCAACTAACCTGATCACTCTTGGCTTCCCTATATTTGGTCCCATAGACCAAATTGCTAATGTGTGTAATCTTGGACTAAAGCTAGAGCCAAACACCTTGTTTTCATATTGCTCTTCAATATGAATTCTTCAACATCATTTCTTATTATATCTAGAGCAACTGTAGAAGTCAAATCCCAACCTTGAGCAGTAAAAGAATGCCACTGTTCTTCACTAACCTCATATACCATTTCTAGGGGTAATCTCAGAAATCTCTTACATGATTTTTTCTTCTTCTTGCTTCTCCACTTCTTCATGAAATGAAGGATCAACCCCTTCCTTTGCCTTCTTAATTCTTCCTTTGATGCCATTACTTTTGACTTGAATCACAAATTCTTTGAATTCCTTTGTCTGGATAAAAGATTCATCGTCCATAAATTCATGACATACTCTGATCCTAATATCATCATCATCAATAATATTCTCATCATAAACTATTGTTACGACCCTGCTAACAAGAACAAAAGAATCCATGACATTATTTGGTTTAGGGGAGGGGAATCTCTGCTGCACTTCTTCATCATTTGGCACATATTCTACAAATTGTTCCTCCATTTCACCTCCTCCCTATGTCTTAGAAGAATAATCTACAAGAGGATTAACAACTGATGCCTCTTCAATCTCCATTAACTAGATAGATGGGCCTTGAGTAGATGATTGAGCTAGTTGGATTTTAACTTTAGCATCCTACTCTTCCTTTTTTATTCTTGTTGCTTCCTCAACATGGCTGATCATATTAAAAAATGTGCCTTGCTTATATGCTTCTAGCATCTTCATAGCCCTTTTAAAAGGATCTTCAATTTGTTCATAAGGGCTTACATATAGAGGATTAACTTTAATCCTTTCTTCTTCATCCTTGACAATATGCATCCATTCCTTTTTCTTTCATTAACTTCAACATCTAATGCCAAGTTCCCAATCACATCTTCAGTATATAAAAAAATATGGTAGAAAACTGACCTACCTATCTCTTTTCTCTTTCTATCAACAAACCCCTTAGGGTCACAATTCCTTACCTTTTCAACATCCATCCTATAATTCTTCAACATTTCTACAAAATTATCTAAACCCTCTTTTAAAGTGGCCCTGAAATGTGGGAAAGAAAACTAGCTAGGAATAAATGAACGTTTCTTTGGACCTTTGAAGTGCTCCTTATCCATTGCATCAATTTGCCACATGATTTATATAAAGACAAGTCTATCAGGGACATAAGTGGGCAGTTGACGTGGTTGCAAAATAAGAACACAAAATATTTTATAAGATCTTGCAATATAAAACTCTAATCTCTCAATCAAAACTCTAGATCTCAAAACTTTCAAAACATAAGCTTTGATACCATGTTAGAAATTTGAAAATAAGTGAACTTAATAAATTTTTATGAGGGAAATAAGCTATAAAATTGTAAATGCATAAGCTAAGATAGAACATAGATTTTGAGAGGTGTAAAATACTAAGATGACAAATTTGCATAAAAATATCACAAAAAGAATTTGTTGAATCAAAGTTGAAAATACAAGCTATATAGTGAGTATAAATAGACTTAAGATGATGGTGAAGGTGACAAGTCTAGCCAATAGGGAATGACCACTTAAAAATCTAAAAATAGCAAATGTAACTCCCTCAGAAGATGATGACACCTCAATACAAAAAAATTACACTAATATAATTTTGAATGAAAAATTGTATAGGTTGGTCAACTTATTCACTGAATGGATAAGGCATCAATCTAGAAATTCAAGATTTAGTTTGGGATCTCACTATGCCAACACGGGGCATACATTGTCGAGAATGAGCCATTGCTATTCCATATCTTAGACATTTAGCCTTGAGTTGATATGCAAAAGTCATTTTTTTGGGCCTAGAATGGTAACTGAATTGGAGAACACAAAAAATAGTTCCTTCTAGCACTTCCATACAAGTGAATGAAATTCCAATTGTGAGAGTTTAGGAATTTACAAAAATAAACAAAGGAAAATGTGGTCTTGGTTATAAGGGTGTTGTTGGGTCTTATGTTCCTGTAGACACTCAAAATATCTCGGTCGACATCATGCATTCGATCCTGATTAACTAACACTGATTCTTCCTCGATCACGTCCACACTAATAAATTAATTGAATAATCTTTATTTAATTAATTCATCATAATTCCACTTTGATTAAATAAATCAACTTTATTTAAT
>VDFB02388131.1:20000-21720 GCA_007258455.2 Sequoia sempervirens | reverse complement strand
CCAGTCAGTTAACTAAACCAAGGTGAGTTCCACCTTCCATGTGGGTGCCCCATGTGCTCCTATTATTTAGGAACTCATCTTGGATGCCCTCACATGCTCCTATCATTTAGAATTAATTACAAATGTCAATTAACATGATTATTTCATTCAATATTAAACTCTTTCTAATCCTAGTGTTGGGGAACACTTTCCAAGAACTTAGGAGATACATGAAATAAATAATATTTAGGATTGCAATTAAATGGCATCTTATTTCCAACAATCTATAGCAGGGAAGAAAGAAAAAGTATATCAATAGAGGTGAAGGAGGAAGAAAGATTAGCCGTAGATGGACTCAAATAAGGATTGGCAAAGAACAATCCTAGTAGAATAACACCCAACTCTATATGGAAATAATGAGTAGAAGTATGAACTAGGTATAGGAAGAAACACAAAATGAGAAGTTGTTGCTAATCCAAACACAATAATTTATGTAAAAGCTAAGCTCTTGTTAGGATTTGGTGTTGTACACCATTGCATAAAATGTTATATTATAATGTTGCAATTAAATAACTATTTAGTTATAGTGCACCCAGGAGGTGTGTTTAGCCACACTAGGTAATTATTTGGGGTGACTTGTTAAGTTGTATTGTAACATTGAGTTATTATTTTATGCGTCAGAGACATAGGATAATAATTTAATATTAGGGGAATTATTTAATAAAGTGAAAACTTAGTACCCAATATTAAATGAAGGGTCAATGGTTTTGTGGCACGTGGTTTTATCTTACCACTTGGTTGTATTTGTGTGAGCTTGTTTCTATAAAAGAAAACACATGTTTAGTTGTTAAGGTTGGTTGGGTGAGTGGGATGTCATTATTGAGTCTTTATGAGGAGTGCATAAGTGAAGCATGGCATGGGATGTGTGGATTCATGCTTGGACACATGGAGGATGCACTAGAGAGGCTTGATGTTTCAAAAGTACCATTGTAACTTTGTAAGTGCATGTATTGTTTTATTGCTAAATAATGCATGTATTATGGATGCTTTTGGAGGCTGGGATTTTCCCTCTTGATGGTTTTCCCAAGGTATATCTTTTGTTATCTTGTGGTTTGTCTATTTGATCTGCATTATGGTTATTTTGTAAGCTTGTATGCATGTTTTTCTCTCATGGGGTTATGTAGGAAATGGATTAAAGCAATGTGAGTATTATGCATTGTTTCCTAACATTTCTAACTTATGCAAATATTAGAAAGATAACTAAAAACCAATGATCAAGTTCAACAAACGAAAGAGCCTAAAAATAAAAAGAAAAAATATTTAAATCCTTGAAAGTTTGTTGCTAAGTAATGTAATGTAAATGTGAAATTAAGTAGTGTATATTGAACTTTTTAAAACTAATCACCTAACAAGAAGAGTTGAGATAAACTTTTGACTAGAGACTAGACAAGACAAGATAGGAAATTAACTCTTTTTCTCTCTATGGAAATATGAATGTGGTCAAAAAATAGAGAAAAAGTGATTGGGATACACTAGATTGGGAAGTGGTGGTTATAAAAAAGGCTCAAAATGAAGAGAGGGAATTTCCTATCAAATTATAAAGATGTTTTAGCAAAGGACTAGGTTGCTAGGTAAATTAACTCCCACAAGGGCAGCCCAATCCTCACTAGTGGCTTGGATAACTATTTGGTCTAGTGGGAGTGTCCTATTCTAGACAATGCCAAAGGTCTAAGATTTTTCA
>VDFB02388131.1:0-17500 GCA_007258455.2 Sequoia sempervirens | reverse complement strand
ATTAATTCAAACTTGTACGCTATTCTAAGAAATAAACTATGACCTCTAGAGAAGGATGTAAGAATTCAAACAAGTAATGACTATATTGAGATAAATTATGTACTCTCCATTTACATGAGCTACCATCAAAGTTAGTATTTCTATTTTTGTTCAGTTAATTGATTATGATGATAATTAATCCAACTACAATACAATCAATGTAAGATTCTCTTTAAATTGTTGATAACATATTATGTCCAACCACAAGAGGGCAAGTGCAAGCTAATGAGTCCACTTTTATTGGAAGTATTGGTCTTGAAATATTAATATTATATTTGAAGCACTTCCACATATAATCTTAAATATAATTCACTATGTGACTTTATGATTTCCTCTCCTAATTTTGAAAAGTGTTTAAGATTTTAGTTAATTATTTCATATTGTGTGCACTCTTCTACTCTTTCAAAAATAGGAGAGAGAAATCATAAAGTTACATAGTGAATTATACTTACACTTAATCAAATTATTCCTTGAACTAAATTTGTTTTTCTTTACAATAGTAAAATGTATTCCTTCCAAATAGGAAGGACATATCAACATTGCATAATCCTTGCACCCACATTTATTAAAAATTCCCCCCTCTCAAAAATAATTTCAAACTTTTTCTTTCCTTCTTGAAGTAGTTGATAGATATTCAAGTTGTGATGTTTTTTATATGAATATAATAAAATGATTAGAATAGTGCATATGATGACTTAAATTGGTAAAATAATGTATTGAATTTATTGGATGTAGTGTACTTCAACAAACAATACCCATCAATTATGGCATATAAGTCCAATGTTACCCACAAGAAGAATTCATCAAAATAAAAGGATGATTGCACATTGTTTTTACCTTTCATATAGTGGAATTCACTTCTCATATCCCTATAGAAACCAATTGTCTTGTATCTTTGTGACTTTTTTGCATAATTCACAAAATTACAAAAAAGAAGACTCAAGGGATATTCCAACCAAATGATGATGAAATATAACAAAATTAAATGTCAACACAAGAACGATTTACTTCTTAATGCTCATTATCATAGTGATAGAGCAAAAATAATATTCTTACAAAATAAATGCTAGAGTTTCTGACATCTAACATAGTGATTCAATTCATGTAACAATTTATGATTGTGATTAACCATAGCTTATCCCAAACCGTACAATGATGACTATTTCATGCTACCTGGGTGCCACTTGATGCTGCATCCAATACTTAAAACCCAACAAAATAAAATATGTTTAGATGGAGTAATTCTAACAAATATAAATAGTGTATTTGGTTTTCATGTTGCAAGCTTAACACTACATACCTTGGTTTTTGAGGAAAACTTAAGGGTCGACCACTTAGCACACAATCCAAAGCTATTCTTAAGTCTCTACAAACAAATACAATGATAATTTTTACTTACATATGAAATTTCATCCAAAAAAGCCTATTTTTAGGGTATAGCTCAAAGGAGTTAAGAGCCCATACCGTCCTGTAATGGGTCTATTGTTATTAGGTCGTGAATCATCAAATTGTCCATGATAAAAAAGCTCAAATGGTCGCCTTCCATCCTATTCAACCAAGTCACCAATATTGTATGATTGTTATTGAATGAAGTAAAGGGTTCCATAACATTCAATATACATGTTCTAAGATATGAGCACCATTTTCAAGTGCCTACATTAACTCTATATAATACCTTCTTCAAAACGAAAAAGTCTGGGGTGCAAGCAGCTCCAAAAGCTCGTGCAACTTCTTGTGTCTGTAAACATAGAGTATATAAAATATATCAATTATCATAGTAATAAATAACTATCAAGAGAAATATCCCCGCTTAATATAAGATCATAGAGACAAAATTTGACTTTTATGGTATTCTTTTATTCATGTTTGAAGAATATTTTGTGCACTAGGTGTATATCATTAAAACTTTAAATTACTCAAAATATCAATTAAATAGTCTCATTGACCACTCCAACACACGTTTCCCCAATCATTGGATGTGTTCTATTTATTTCTGGTTATATGGCTTTCAATACAACCTACATAAAGTTGGTGTACCATATATAACATATTTTTGAACATTTATTTTCTTTTGCTTTAAGAAACATGTACATCCTATTTTAACATCTAAATATTTGACAAACATTTTAGAAAAAGAAAAGAAAAATAACTTCCTTACTAAAATTTTCAAAGCAAATTTTGTCGAGCATTTCCCTATTTAATTTTTTAGTTAGCTACACTTTTAATTGTTTGACTTCTTCCTAGTACTCTTGAATTGTAGTTTTTTTAATTATGAGCCTCATTGACTTTTTGTACTTATACATGGAAATTAATAATATTTTTCTTCTAAATAGAATAGAGAGTAGTTCTTGTTTTTTTATTCTCAAGAGTCTTTGATCAAATAGTGTTTATAGAAGCTTTTATGTGGCTAGGTTTTGACACTTGATTCTATTTTAAAAATATATAGTTCCTAGTTTTTATATATGAAAATCCAATATTTTTTATAAATAAAAGTGCATAACCATCTAACCCATTTGAGACCCATACAAACCCTACTACTACTAGAGTTTTGTTTGTCATCCCCAAAGTAAAGTGAGGTGGCATCTAGGAATCCAAATATGCTTTAAGGTATATAAATTGGTAAACATTGATGTTATAATAAATTTAACATCTATAGATCCTCATATTATTGGGTAAATACATCATCCTATGAGTATGTATTGATCCAAGATTTGAAAGTGTTAATAAATTATTTTATTTTGGATGCTTATTAATTGCCACATGAAGTGTAGTCCTTAGGAAGATACATGTCAATCCTCCTATGATATGGGGTTTGTAAGAGATGTCATAAGATTTGGTACTTTGACCATCTTAAGGTATCATGGAATTACTCCAATTGACTTTTTCCTTCACTAGCTTTATCATTGTACCAAGCACACAAGGTCCAAATTAACCTAATTTGGCATGCTTGATACCACACAACTCACAACTCTAACAATGCCAATCCCTTTTTGTTTATTTATTCCAAGTCATTTCTATAAAATGAAGATATGGAGAATATGAATAGATGAATGGAAAGTGGCTTTAACTCTTGTAATTGATGAGACATCCTTTCATTTCTCACACATATAAATTAATGTATGAAATATATTACTTAATTACTAAAATAGACACTCACTTGGTTGATAAGCATTTAACCTCTCTCTAACTCCGCCGAATAAAATTTGCAAAATCTTCTGAATATATCAATTATATATTGAATTGTTATCATGTGTCTCGATGCTCTACATCAAAATAATAATGTCTCAAAGCACCAACACAGAAAATATACAATTAATCTAACAAATTAGAAAAGGAGATATATTGAAACATTTTGTAAATTAGATTATATATGTTTCATTTTCGATTTGACAAAAATGGATGAAGAATAGAAAGATTTTTTTATGTTTGATTAGAAAAGATAGAGGTTACCATATCATGATTTCTACATATAGCCAAGATGAAAGGCAAAATATTTGAGAAGAATATCATGTTCCCCATTCTCTTTTTATTTTCATTCCCTCACTGTATGTAGGATTTTTCATTATTTTTGATAAAAGGAGATAGGACCATGAATCCAAAGGATAAAAAATTGTATTGACATCTAGAATGGATGATCAAATAAGAAAGAGTTCATGAATATCTACTTTTAAGATCAAACCACCATTCGAGCATTATATGAACAAATATAAAACCTTTCAATCCAACAAATTAAAAGTCATTGGCTAAATAAACTACACATATCATAGAAGGGAATAATCAAGGGAGTTGCTCTACTCAAATTCTCTCATTATCACTCCATTATTTTCCATTTCATCATATAACTATCCTTATTATCCATGAAATTTTTCATCCATCATGCACATGTAAAATAGGAAACTTACAAAGTATGGAAGGAGAGAGAAAGAAAAACCAAAAGTGTTTTTGTATTAGCTTCTACAAACTTTCCAAGGCTCTAGGAGTTGTCATGTTTACATTTTAATAGAAAGGAGACTGCCCAATCATATGCAAAATCAATCACATTGAATTGTTTGCAAATTTATCAGAGGCCTTATTAGCTTTAAAATATCTTATTCTATGACTATGATTTTCATAGGACTGACCTCAACATTTCATTTTCAAAATAACTCAACAACAAGGGGATTGAGTAATGGAACATAAAAGATTGATGCCACAATATTTACACATTTTTGGAGGTAATTAAGATGCATATTACACTTGAAATTATGTTTGACCCTAGTGAATCTTACCTTGCAAATAGCATCGTGAATAATAATGTTATCTAATTAATATGAAGTGCCAAAAATTGCTATAAGGTTGATTAAAGTCATGCCATGTACATTGTAGTTGAGTCCTTGATCATTTTTCCTATCAATTCTTGAGTCATAAATAAATTATGGCGGTTCAAATCCTACATCAATGCATTTCTAAAGCTAGATCCTCACCAAGTCAAGACAAAAAACTCTATACTTTCACACTAAATTATTTCATTAAATTCTCTACAAAGAATATTATTTTACTATTCTTGGGAGAAGAGAGTAGGCAAAGCCCAAGTCTTTTGATATTAGCTTCTACAAACTATCCAAGACTCTTGGAGTTATCACATTTACATTTTAACCAAAAGGAAATCACTAGATTATATTTGAAACCAATTGCATTGAATTGTTTGCAACTTTATCATAGACCTTATTAGCTTATCATCTTAATCCATGAAGCTATGATTTTCATAGGGCCAGCCTCAACAATTCATTTTCAAAATGACTTACTTCAACAACAAGAGGATTGAATAATGAAACACAAAAGTCTACAACGATAACATTCACACATTTTTGGAGGTAATTAAGACACATATTATTCTTGACATTATAGTTGAGCGTAGTGAATCTTACCTTGTTATTTAACTAATATGAAGTATCAAAGATTGCAATAAGTTTGGTTGAAGCCATATTGTGTACTACATCATAGTATTTTTTCTTCCATAAGTTGTAGTTGAGTCCATGATCATTTTTCCTATCAATTTTTGAGCCATGGTGACATTATGATAGTTTAAATCACATCCTACCTCAATGCATTTCTAAAGCTAGATCCTCAACAAGTCATGTTAGAACATTCTATACACACTCACTAAATTCTTTCATTAAATTCTCTACAAATAAGATAATTTTACTATTCTTGGAAGAATTGTCTCTAATCAATTTTCCTATCCCCTTATCATTAAGATTGGATGGAGTGCAAGATTCCTTTTTTGTTGTGGACTATGCCTCTTTCTTCCCCTTTTTCTTTCTATTGGAGAAACATTAATTCATAAAAGAAATTTCACCTATTAGGAATGAAAGTTCACCAAAATACTAGGGGAATCACACCATCTAGACTCAAATCCATTCATCCAAACCAAAGTAGGAACTACACTAGAAAGAGAAATGACCAGACCATGAAGCAAAGGATTCAAGGGCCTTCCAACAATCTAGAGGATAGGTGCATGAATTAAAGATTTCATTAGTAAACTACAAAACTTGCCAATCCAAAATAATTTGAACTGAAAGACTCAAATGTTATTTCATATACAAAATTTGGCTTATGGTTATCAATTAAATTAGTATTATTATATCCATATAGAAAACAAAAAATGGGGGAAGAAAACACCTACATGGTGCCCTTTCACAACTCAAAGTAATATCTTGTTTTGTCACCTTTAAATGATCTTAGTGAGATGACAAGTAAAAAGATTTTACTTTTAATCAATGGGCTTAGTCAAAACAACCATGCTTTAATCTTTCATCCAGTATCTCAACATCATAATATTTCTAAACTAACATAAACAATGCCCTCTCACTCACTCATGTCCTATTTTAGCATTTCAAACAATGTCATCCCACTTGATTGTAGAACCCCTAGTGACCTTTTTTTTCCACTCCTAGTGGCCCCTATCATGGTTTGAGGGTTAGTTCCTTTGCATTGCTTGCACCAACAATTGGTTCCTCTCCACTGTGAGAAAATCGTGTTGTCTACATTCATGTTCCTACCACAACTATTGGTTTTATAGGGCATACATATGGTGATTTCAATGTTCCTATTATTGGTGTGGTGCTTGAGGCTTTTGGTTATACCTTTTGTATTTTTGCTCATGGGTTTGTTGGGGTCAATGCTTTGGTGTGTGGCTCTTCCAATTATAGCAATGGTGGGTCCCCTAGTTGTATTCTAACATCTGGTGACTTGAATGAAGTAGCTAGGGTGAGATCTATGTATCCATGGCTAGCTCAAGGGCCCCCTCTGGTTCTACTCACCATTCTCACCATGAAAAGGCACATCCCCTTTCTTGTTCTCACTCTCCCTTGATGAAGTGGTTGAAAATGAAATTGTTTATGCTTGTAGAAGTCTAATTTGTAGATTGAACATCATTTGGCCTTCTCTCCTAAACTTGGATACATTGATTTTGGAGTCTTCCAGAGGCCTCTCACCAAGGGTTCTATTAAACTTTTTCCTTGTACCAAGGGTTTCTTTATCTTGATCTTTCATTCTTTGAGGGACATGTCGATGGTACTAAATGGTTGGTTGCAGATGTGTGGTGAGCATTCTCTCTCTCCCAAACTATGGTTTCCTTCCTTCAACCCTATGACAAAATCAAGTGTTATGCCATTTTGTGTAAGGTTGCCTTACCTCCCTTTCCAATTTTAGGAAGACACTTGCTTTGAGGATATTAGTAATGCTATTGATTATTTTTTGAAGGTGGATTCAACCACGTCTAACATTGGCCACTCCATCTTTGCTTGTATTTTGGTGGCTATCAAGATATCCAAGCCTCTTCATGGAGATGCCATCTTGATGGTTGAGGAGAGGAAGTGATTTATTCCACTTGATTACTAGAGGTTGCTATTCTAATGCAAACATTGTTTTGCTACAAGAAATCTTTCTTTTGAGTGTCCATGTCCCCACCACAAGATTATAATCTTTGCTACTTGGTGGCACAATCCCCTCCTTGATCATTTGGTTGTGGATGTCCCTACTATTCCTGCCTCCCTAGTGGATGAGATTCCTTGTCTTGCCTCCCTATATGTGGATCATGATGTGATTGTCAAGGCTCCTCCTAAGGTGGTTTACCCTAAGGATGATGCATCTTTAGTTATTTCATTAATGTCTGCAAGGACTTTTTCATAATCGGTTCAAAATTCTCTTGCATCATCTAGCCTCATTGCTCAACCTATGGACTATGGGGAGACGCTTGTGATTCAACTTCCATGGGTATACTTTCTTCCCTCGGTTGAGGTGACTCAAGATGAGGCAGTGGTGGAGGATGCCCTCCTCTCTCCATATTTGGTGGAGTTAAAAAAAGTTGTATCTTGGATGATTGTTCAAAGGAGGAATAGAGGTCTTCCTAAATATTTTTTAGAATCCCATCCCTAGGTTAAAGGTGTGAGGATTGCAAGGGTGATGTCATGCATTGTGTACATTTTTTATTTTTTGGGGTTTTCCCTTTTGATATTTGGTTGTAGTTGTGTTGTTCAATTTTGTGTCTTGTTTTGGGTCAACTAGTGTTCTGCTAAATGTTTCACATTAATTGAGTTTGAGTTCCTAGTAAAACCTATTTACCCATTAAGGTTGTGGGATGTTGTTGGGCAGCTTTGTTGTAGTTTTTCTATTGTTTGGCTTTTGTGTTGGTTGATGTTTGTTGTAAAGGGTTCCATGGTCCATTCAAAACCTGTTTTACCCATATAATAGAAAACAACAACCATGATTTCCAAGGAGGATGTACATCAAACAAGAGACACAAGCAATGGTAAGAAAAAAAACATTTGCTTCTCATTCTTTAATTATTGCATTACCCATTTTGGGATCATTGTTGAATTTAATGGGAATGCGGATGTACTTATTATGATTGACAAAAAATTTAGCCAGGGATAGAAAGGAAGGGGGTGGAGAGTAGAGTGAGAGAAAAGCATGGGAGGTAAGGGGGAGTAAGGAGTGATGGGGTCTCAAGGGGGAGGGAGAGTAAGTTGGGGGAGGATTTGGTTTACATCATATATATAAATAAATAAATAATTGGAGAGTATCTTTGAAGTTTCCTTCAAAGAATTTGTCAGGGTCTCCATCAAAGGCAAGTAAATTCACAGCCATACCAATAGCAAGGTATGCTACCTTAATTCCTTCCCTTTGAATGCAAGAAAATGGGACTTATTCCGATTTCTTTGAGAGACACTTTGCTTTGTCAATTACATCTTTCAATTTCCAAGAAATGACTTTCTCATATTTCATGGCATTGATAATAATTTGTGAGTCACTTTCTATAATTATTTTATACCTTTCAACATGGTCATTGCCTTTTCTTGGTTATTAGTATCTCTACCAATATGTAAAGAGAAGATAAGCTTGCTTTCACTGTGCTCGTTTCTAAATATGCATCCATCACGAGATGAGCCAGACTTTCCTTTAGCGGACCTGGCAAAGTTTAGTTTTATATAGTTAGGTGAAAGTGAGCGGATTAGGAGACCATACAAACTTTGTTTCACGTTTTTATAACATCTCAGCAAGTACATTGTTGAAATGTAAATTTTAAGTCATTATGCACCATTTTATAAGGGTTATAGCTCTCATTTCCTACTCCACTAAAAAGAAAAAATACCTTGTGTTAAAGGTGGACAGCAGAATGGAAATACCTATTTCTGTTGTAAGAGATCATATCCATGTTATCTTGCCAAATAAATAAGGCTGGATCCATTATTTTCATGCATTCCTAAATATAAAAAACTAGAGCTTTGTCCACTTCAACCAAACTATTTTGTTTCAAAACTAATTGTGCTTTGAGTTTCCCTAAAGGGCATTACATATTTTAGGTGAGGCATTGCAGATCATGCATAAAAATATTTGGATGAGGATAAAGAAAGACACAAACATGATCACAAAATCTCATGATAGAGGAAAAACTTGTTTTACATGAGGATGCATTCCCAAGAATAGAAGATATGCCTCATGCAGTTTTAGGGGAAGAGAACAAGGTAAGAACCTATTAAGTGTAGACACAAGTGAGCACCTGAGTGTGCATATCACTCTCATTCTGTTAGATGTTAGGTTACATCATTTCAGCTCCACAGCCTGGATGCTGTGCCTGTTACAGAACTTTCTCCCTTTGCTTTGTGAAGTGGTAGCATGTATTTATTACTTGCTGTATCACCCATCTTGAAACTATTTGTCCTTACTCTCTTTAATGAACTTATCTATTTTCTCATGCAATAAATCTGTGACTTTCTCTGACATCTGCGATGATCTCTTTGCTCTAAGTTACATAGCAGCAATTACTGTCCCATTAACCAGCTCGTGCTTATTAGTGGCACTGTGGCATTAATACTAATTTCAATTTCAATATCCTGCATACCTCATTATAGACTGGTTGAAGATGACTGGAATGTCCTCAAACTGTCTCCTTAATTTAAAGGAATGCTAAGCCATACATTACAGTCTCATCTTTTAAATTGCATGAGAAATCACCAAACAAGGAAAAACATAGACAGGTCTGTTTGTTATCTATTTCCCCTGATATATTTAACTAATCATAACTATTTCACTAACACACCCATCAACGCCAAAAACCTTGAAAAAGTCAATTACTAACAAATTTCAACAATTGAGGATACGGCTGACTGGTTAAGGTGCTCGCTTGTTGGGAGATTCTGTGGTAATTGCCCCAACATTGACACTGTTCACAAATGGATCTTTCGTATTTGGAAGCTTTGTGACAAAGTGGAGGTATCTGCTTTGTTGAATGGCTTTTTTCTTTTTTCCTTTTCTTGTTAGGAGGATTGTACTAAGGTTTTGTTTGATGGCCCTTGGTTTTTGGGGTCAAATGGTCTAAGTCTTCAAAGCTGGTCACCTGGTTTCAATCCTATGGTTGATTCTTTCAAGTTTCCTATTTGGGTCTGTCTACATGGGCTTCCTTTTGGAATTTTGGAATGAAAAGATTTTCATGTCTATTGTTAACTCTTTTGGACAATACAGTGCTACTGATAAGATCACTAAATTTAGGAAGCGGTTGTTATATGCTAGATTTTGTGTGTTTGCGGAGAAAAATCTGCAGCTGCCCACTCAGGTTACCTTGTCCTCCAAATTTGGTGTCTGGGTTCAGCAGTTAGACTTTGAAGTCTCCCCTTTAATCTGTCTTTCTTGTGATATAGTAGGTCATTCATCCACTTCTTGTCACAAGAACAAGAAACAACACTTTGTTTGGAATAAGAAAAACTATCAGCAAGCTGCTAAAGAGGACTCATTTTCTCTTGGAAGGATATTCAGCAAGCTGCTGAGGAGGACTCTACTACTACTTGTCAGGAAGTTCTGAAAGCTGATTTTAAAGAGTTTCCCCCATCGGATGTTGATTTGAATATGGGGGAAAGTTCTGTCAGTGATTGCATGTCTCCTCTCCTCCCCATAAAGGTTAGTTTTGAGGAGAAGGATCCTTGTTTTGAGATAAAACAGAGTTCTTTGGAACAATTTTTTAAACCACCATGATTTTGGTGGGCTGGTAGGTCTGTTAGTTTTGCTGTTTCCTGTGGTGTCTCCTGTTTTTTGTTCTGTTATAGTGGGTGGTGCTTCATGATCAATCTTTTTATTGTAAAAGGGTCGAGACCCTTTCAAAACCCTGCTTACCTTATCAAAAACAAATTTCAACAATTTTCTAGTTTAATGTAAACATTATTATTATTTATTTCTTATATAATTTCCATTTTTTTACCAACTACTTTTGGTATTTTAGAGTTTACATCCCTTGATATCCCCATTGCCTTATCACCTGTATCATCCAACAATTTTTTTCCTTGTTCTGCTGATGGCTTGGGCCTTATATATGTCCCCTGTCTTCAAAGTTTAATCATTGCATAACTCAGTGAAATTCTTATAGCTTGCTGATTGCTGAAAGTCTTTTAACAAGCAAACAGTAAACTCTTTATTAAACACAATTATTTGAGACGTTGACTTGATTCAGAGGCAGTCTTTTGCAGTCTCGATAATCTTCCACAAAGATTATTCGGGGTGTGAATTGGACAATAATTATGCCAATGTACTTCAAAAGAAAATCCAAAATATCAGCCTAAAGGGTTTCCTTGTGTCATGAAGCATAGAGTTCTTATCATGTCTAGCAACTCAATAATGGTTTGTGTTGGATTCTCAGATGAAAATCTTACTTCACTTCTATTTTTATGAAGCTTGATCTTCACATAGGTTTGATGCGAAATCTTTAGTAAATGAGAACCCAATTTAAGCATTTATCATCAAGATATTTCATACTAGTCTTGAGCTCAAGAAATTTCTCATAATATATGAAAAATGGGTATATCTAAGTAACCATACTCTCATTTGATGAGACAATGAAAAGCTATGATGGACCCACTTCAAATATATATGTCAACATGAAATAAGAAGAGGCGCAGACAGGCACACAGAAGATTGTTAGAAGTAACATGCAGTTTGAGGAACATACCCAAATGCCAAATTCGATAAATGTATGGAATTGGCATCATTCTATCTACAAAAGATTAAAGTATGAAACAAGGCACGATTCAATTCTGTAACTATTTTAGAGAAGATAAAAAGACATCCTGCAGTCCAGGATCTTACTTTAAAGCAACGAATTCAATATAAGAATGATTTCAGCCAGGATAAGCAAACTGGACTATACGAAATTTAGACACCTGATTTTCCTTTTCTATTCCTGGAGGAGGCAGAAGGAGCAGTAGTTGTTAACATAATAACTTAAAATTACTCTAGGCCTCCATCTAAGCGATCTCTCACAGCAGTCTTTCAACTTACACTTGTTTTTAATCACTTGAACCTAATCCAATGAGCTTAATTTGAGAAACAGATAAAGGCTTATTTATCAGATAAATTCAAGATGCCTGTGAGACTGCACACATCTGTTTGACTTTACAAACAACAAGGTCTAAATTGCTGAGGGAAAAATCTTCACCTCACCAGGTTCCCCGACTTAGTTTGGAGGCAATCTAGCTGGAACAGTACTCTGAATCCTCACTATATGGTTAAGAGATTTTTAATCAGTTAATGAGTGAAAAATTGCTACCACGAGTTTAGCTCTTTATTGAATCAAACCTTCTGAATTGACAATTGGCTAACTGTAATCTAAAGACTTTTCCCTTGAGGATGATAATAATAATTTTTTAAATCGAGATGGATGTCAAATTTTAGATCTACTTTAAGAGAGTTTTCATTAATTATTTCCCAGTCTTCATAAGGTCACCAATATTTGGGATTCAGTAGAATATTGTAGATACAACAAATATTAAAACCCAGATGGCTTTAGTTCAGCATAATCATGCCTTGACAAATTCTTATTCTTTTAGAAGTAGACAATTTAAGCTGGAGAAATGCATGAACTATGTGATTTTTACTGGAAAGAAGAATAGGTTTATTTGTTAAGATTTACTCACCTCATCATAAAGATATGGAAATGGATAATCAAAACTCTTAGCTTCCTCGGCCATAAAATCTGGACCATCCTGCACAGAAGTAGAGGAAATAATTCTCTGTAAGCTTTTGTACCAAGCAAGGCTTTTTTACCTACTTCTCAAGCTCTTTGGCAAATATGACCATACCTGAGGATGAGTAACAGTTGAATTAGATGATATGGCTACAGTTGCAAGCCCTTTCTGCATGACAAACAATTCAATAATTCGTTCACTAAATTGATACCCATACACACAAAAAGAAATGTAGTTACATAGCACACATGTATGGCCGGCTCTGGCCTAGTGCCAAGCGGTAAGATGGGTCAACAATAGCCAAGTTTCACACCCTCATATATGTGTGTCCCGAGCTTCAAAGTGGTCCCTATATTAATCCGGACTGGTCTATGGGGTAGAGAAGTTGGCTTTCAATGCGGCTGGCATTACTGTTCCATAAACTTAAAGGTGGTTTCTAAGGTCCTAGCCAACAGCAGCAGGTCAATTTGATGTATAAGACCGTTTGATAGAAAAAATTAGAAAAAAAGGGGAAAAAATTGTTTAACCTTATATATTGTTCAAAGATTTGTACTATTTGGGTTTTGTTCTCATGACCCAGTTTGGAGTAAGCCCAGCCTTACCAATCCACCAACAGTAGAAATAATGTAAAATGTAATGTGGCTGGCTTATCAGTTATAGAGAAATATTGTACTATCAAGAAATTTACAAAGCGTAAAGATAGGGATGCCAGTTCCTTGTTAAGCAGCAGGCCAATTTGACCTGTTAAAGGGAAAAAACATAAAACACAAGCACACCCAAATCTTCAAATAATGTGAAAAGGTAAGAAACAACATACTCGTTCATAATCATTGGCAAGTTTCACAATGTCTCGCTTCAAGTGAATAACAAAAGGACAGTGATTGCATATGAACATAACCTGCATGTTGAATAACATCAACAATTAGATATTAAAAACAGAATCAGATTTGGTAAGAGGATTAGAAACATACCAGTAGAGCAGGGTATGATTCGAAATCTTCCAACGTCCACACCTTTCCAGTCAAAGGCTCTGGAAGCTGCAAAAACCCGCTAAATAATAAAAATATATACATGTGGGAGACATGAATGAGGAAAGTAAGTTCAAATAAAGAATGTTACCTCAAAATTGGGGGCTCTGGATTTGAGGGGCACTGCTTTGGATTGTATTCGAGCAGCTCGAATGACTAATCTATTTGCTGGTCTCTGTTTCCAGTTGTTTTGGCCAAGTAATAGCAGACTGCGAGTACGTGTTAGGGAAGGGGATAAGTGAGCGATAGAAGACATATTTGGAGTTAAAATGGAAGTGCATAGCTCTGAAGCGGCTATGGCAGCCATAGCCATTGGAAACCAGGACTATGATGATGAAGAAAGTTCTTTGTTTCGATTTCAAGTTTATTTTTCGAATGAAATGTTTCCGACTTCCCTTTGAAATTCCCATTATCCTTTCCAAAAGGTACGGTTAGAGGAAACCTATCATTGTTGCTCCGGGACTTTTATTGATGTGGAATTTGTTGCCGTTATTGTTTTAAATAGGTAAAATATTTGGATAAATCTGTTCTTATGTGATAAATTTCTTGAAATAGTAATGAAATAGAGTTTACATTTAGAACACTCTTTATAAACATTATTTCATCATTAAAAAACTATGAGATGATGTACTTCAATATGTTTTATGCAAGCATGAAACATTGAATTTGTGAATATCTTCAACATATATTGGTTATGTTTGAAGCTTGTAGTTACGTATCTTTCTTTGTACTTGTTAATTTAGTCATAAAATATAAATCTTTTTTCAAACATCCATTTACAATTAATGACTTTTTCTCTAATTTATGTCAAAGATTGCAAGTCTTGAGCATTGATTCAACTTTTTCTTGAAGTGTCTTGTTTATTATTCCAGCTACTCTATGTTGTTATGAAGCATATGACGTTGAGAGTTCTTTTAATTCTCTTTTATTTGCAAAAAATGACTAAATTATCTTAAGGTAGGGGAGAGGTCCCAACTATCACCCATGTTATAATAGTTGTTCACTCCTTGTTGACCTAAACCCCCAAATAATTTTTGCATTATAACCAATAATTTATTTTTAAAGTCCACTAAAAAATTGTAAATGTACTAATACATGTTCACATATGAATGTGTAGTTGGCCAATGAATGCAATCAACTACACATGCAACTGCATTTATAAAATAAGACAAGTTAACGCCAATATACCCACTTTCGTAATATCTTGAAGTCTTGAATGTTTACAATAATCACTCACTTGCATAGGGTGCAATACTCAAAACATATTTTATTTACACATCTTCATGCACACTTATTGGATCCTAATATGACATAAATTCAAACTCCTATCAACTTTATAGGTTGTCAAGTGCACATTCTCCCATACAAACTCTCACATCTACATGGGTCAACTCCATTTACTAAAGCTATATGCACAAATAATAAATGGTGTAAGGCTCCCCTACCAAACAATAAACAAAAAATAATTAAAAATTCATTCATTGAATCATTCAATTCATACATAAATTGTAGCTAAAATAATGCAAATGATTGAATACTACTAAATTAATTCAAATTTCAAACTCAACAACTCAACAAGCAAAATGAATGCATTCATTTTTCAAATTTGAATGGAACATAAGAGGGAAAATAGGAAGCATGATTCACACAATGTAATAGACTCAATTTTACCCAAGTTCTTTGTCAATATTATTTGCAATATACAAAGCATCACCAAGTTCACCCTCTCCATATTCCTCAACTATCCACACATCTTCAAGTTGGTACACCATATTCTCATTGCCTTATCAATGTTTGTTATTTTGTAAATGACTACATACATACACAATAATATATGTAGTGATTAATTTTATATTTTCATAAGTAGAAAGTGTAGACACTGAAATTTGGTCTAAGCCTATGACTTTAATTTCTTCATAATTCGTATTAGCATGGTCGCGATTAAATAATGTTAATTATTTAATTACTTTCTAAAGTCTTTTCTCATTTATTAATTAAATAAGTTTTAATTATTTAATTGATTCATTCTAACATTTATTCTTCTATTAATTAAATAAACTTAATTATTTAATTAATTCATATTGTCTTTATTCAAATCTTGATTAATTAAATAAATGTTCTTTATTTAATTACGTCACTAATTAACTTTATTCTTCTTAAATTAAATAAATTCTTATTTAATTTATCCTTATCATATTTTCCACTATAATTAAATAAATATTTTAATTATTTAATTATCCATTTAACCTTTTCTTTACTCAATTAATCCTGAATGTCGAATCTTGAATTAAATAATCATTTAATTCATAAAAGTCTATTTTTGACATATTCCTCTATATTTAGATAATTATTTAAGTTATCTAAGTATTCATTTCCACTTGACTCGAGATCTATTTACATCAGTCAGTTATCTCCTAATTTAATGACTGGTTGTCTTTCATGAATAAACTCTTTATCATAACCAGTCAACTATCTAGTTTTAACTCTTATGCATGTACACATTTATTAATTAAATATCTTTATTTAATTAATTAATTTATGTGTGCATTTGAACAAATTGTTTTCTTTAATCTATCTTTATCCTTTTCATGCAAACATTATTCTTCTAATTTTCGAATACTTTCAACTAGAGATTAAATCATTATTTAAACTTGATCTCTATTCTTAGGTTTTATCACTCACGTCACTAACACTTATCTTAATGCATGTTGAATCCATTAATCTGAATAGTCTGTTTATCCTTCAATCTTGGCCTCTCATTCAAATGATCAATTTTCTATAAATTGATCTAACCTTCATCATTGTTATCCCTCCCGAAATTGTATGACTTTTGGAGCACTTCTTAATCTTTGATATTTTGCTATAATCACATACATCAAGGCTATACTTGCACACATACTAAAAATCTAAGGGCAAGAATACCATCACGGTGAAATGGAGGACAATCGAGGTCATTCATGGAAGAATGTAGATATTGGGTGAGATCACTCTTTGTTTATGTTTATAATTTCCTTTGTGCTTTGTTGTTTAGCTTTAGATTACATTAGAGTTTATTGCTATTGAGTTGCTTTAATCTACATTTTTTTTCATGATGTTACAAAAAGATTGGTAAATTGTTATGTAAAGGTGATTTAATATATATTGTCTGTTGATATTATATACAAAAATATAAATAAAACCATGTACATATATCCAACATAATCAAAACTCTTAATACATAGAACTTCTATAGTCTATATAGCCATTTTTACCACTATTATAAATTCAAGGTTATCTTCTCTATTGAACTTAATTAATAAAACCATTGTTTACATTCATGAAACTTAACATAATAATACTCACTATCATGTGTGTGTGTGTCGATGGATTGATTTATAGCTTGTATATAATCATGTTTATTCTGTGTGGATTCATATTTAACCACTATTTTAAATTCAAAGTCCTCTTTCTCTTATAGATTAAATTTTAAATTTACCATTGTTAATGTTCAACAAACTCTGTATAACTAGTATGCCATGTCTCGCTTACCAATTGAACACATGTATACTAGTATTAAGCCACTTCTCAGTATTATATATATATATATATATATATATATATATATATATATATATATATATATATTACAAAAACAACTATTATAGTCCAACTATCAATTTTCATCATGCATTGCTAGTCTCCATAATGTGATATATATGTGCGATACTCTCCATAGATTCAGATAAGGTCAAGTTATCATTTAAGCTTTCAATTTGCATAAAATGGTGCTTTTGAATATATTCTACTCTAGTAACTGTATCTTTCTCCCATCATTGTGCAATCTATGTAGGGGTTCATTCTCATTACCCATTTACCCTCTTTAGGGTGATATAATCAAAAGACCTTCTATAGTATAATACATTCATTATTTAGGTGTTTATTCTAAAAACCTATTCTTCC